>CP139502.1:39238150-39327136 GCA_021014915.2 Artemisia tridentata subsp. tridentata
ACTCTTGCTCATCCAATTCAAGAGCCAGTTACTTTGGATTTTAGTCATGGAAGAGCTTATAACGCTTGCGAAGGTAGTGTGTTGTAGATGCTGTTATTCTTTCATATATTTTAGAAAACGATCTCATCGTTTGGTGAACCCGTTATTATTCATGTAGGTGATACATTTAAGGGACGAGAACCACCTTTTCGTAGCCCTACAATGCCAACGTCTGCGCGAGGTATATGGTATTATTGTAATCTGATATTAGATTCTATTGGATGTCTTTCTCATGACATATCTTTTAAAACGATCTCATCGTTTGTTGAACCCGTTATTATTCATGTATGCGATACATTTGAGGGGCGAGAACCACCTTTTCGTAACAATACAATGCCAACATCTGCGCGCGATATATGGTGTTATTGTAATCTGATATTAGATTCTGTTGGATGTCTTTTTTTTCGTTTGCAAGTTTTTTTTTACTGGAGACTACCGTTTCTCATGACATATCTTTTGCAGCCTCAAGTTCAACCGCGTATGTGTCTGCTGATCTTGGTTCGAGGTTATCTCATCGTCAGTAGTTAACGCACATTCAGCACCGGTTATGGAAGATGTCTTTGGATATGTTTTACAACGAGGTGGTCATGCAGGTATGTTATTCTTCCGGTTTCCCGTTTCACAGTTGCTTTAAAAAAAAATCACATTTCATAATATTTTTTAAAGCTACTGCGATTCGATTTGCAGAACCAGTTGTTCTTGATTTTCGGCCTCAGGTGCTCTGTTCCAATGAAGATGTCGGCACCTATGCTCAAACAGCTAAAGGTCCTGCTGATACCTGTGACTCTTCGACTCGCGAAACTGATTTTCAGGAATGTGTTCCTGAGGCTGTTGCTCACACATTGTGTTCTTTAGGTAAATTTTTTTTATAAAATTCTCATGGTCTTCGCGCTTTTGTTCTTACGTCTTTGTTCCGCTTCTGTGAAAAGGAACATACTAATGGTCTTGCTTCTGAGCATGGTCCTTATCTTCTCCAACATGCTCATAATCCTGTATGATTAGTATTTTGCTTCTTTTCATATTGTTTATGTTGGTTTTTCCTATGATTAGACTATGATACAATATATACTTTTTTATTGTGACCCCACCTGCTGATGCCAGTGGTGAGTCTCATTCGTGTGAAATGCAGTCGTTATGGGGTTTTTGTCAACCTATAGGTGTTAGATCGTCTAACTTTGCTTTTGACACATTTCATAAACTTTGCATAAAATTTTGTGGAGCTCTGATTCCAGATAAACATCACCGCTTAATAACTCTCACCCCTCTCACCTCACACACAGTACCATGACCAAACCCGAAAGCTATATGCCGACCTCCTGCGAAGGTGATTCGTAGTTGTTTACCGAAAATGGTTATTTGGTTGATTTTTACTACCTTATTGTGATAGTGTATTCCTTTTTAATTTCTACTACCTTATTAATTTTGGGGTTTTATTTATTTATTTATTTTTTATAAGTCATGTTTTGGGTTCTTGATTATTTATAAAATTGCTTATTTTTTGCAGCACAAGAAAGTTCTAAGCACAAAAATTATCGATCCGCGGTAGTATTCACATGCAACGAGATCTATAGATCCAGAAAAGAAACGAGGTAGGTCTTTTTTGTTTGTTTATAAGAATGATGATGAAGTTGATTGTAAGAGGTTGTGTGTTTTTTTCTAGGTTTTTTATATTTGAGTTGATCAAGAAGCAGGGAGAGGTGCCGCCTCCACCTCCGTTGTTGTTCTTGAAGAAAAAGGGATTTCCTTTTAGGACCCGAACGTAAGCATCCTGTTAATTATTTTACTTTCTTATGCAATACCATTATTATATAACTAATTTGTACACTAATTATATTAACATTTACTCTTTTTAATGAAATAGGATATATGGTAATATGGTTAGTCAATATGTATGAAAACTAATAACAATATTGTGTTCAGTATCATTAGGAAGATCTTTCAAGCAACAAAATTAATGTTGAAGAGGTAAAGTGATCGTTAAGTATAATGCCACTTTTTTAGTGACATATATTTTGGCAAATCGTATTGTTTCTATGCGTGTTTTGGATTCTAAATGTATAACATAGTTCGCATTTTTTTTAAAGCACCTTTCTTTTCGAAAGTTTCATTCCGCTTTGAGCAAACACAGAAAATCACTTTTTTTCACATACACAAATACCATTGCGTATTGCAAAGTAACAATAAATAGCCTCTTCCAAAACTCGCTCCCAAACATCCTCTCAGTTGTATAATGTTGTAACATTTTGTGTGGTGATTTTGTTAGATGCAAACCCAACCTGTGAGTTCTATATTGCAAACGAAAATAGATGAGTTAGCAAAGAGTTTAGAGGGGCATGAGAAAGAGTATGAGGTAAATGTCGGGCTTATGTAGATTTGTAAATACAATTATAAAATGATATACATTAATCCAGTTGTAATTACTTTGTATTTCTCTAAACAGAATCAAAAGCAAACCTGTCCAACTTGAAGTTCAAGAAGCTGCAGTTGAATTGGTACAATTATTATTATTATTATTATTATTATTATTATTATTATTATTATTATTATTATTATTATTATTATTATTATTATTATTATTATTATTATTATTATTATTATTATTATTATTATTATTATTTACATATTTTAGAGAATATACTTACATAACTATTTATCTTTCTCAGGTAGGTAAAGGAAATGCTGAAGTTGCCCTTTCGTTAGTTGGTTATGCTGATGAATTTCAGAATTTAAGGTATGCTTCAACATGATGATATAGTTGTGCTTTGACATTTGCTTCTATTCGTGACTGTCCCACTTATCTCATAGTTATCTGTATTTCAGATTGCAATGGAGTTTGTGTTTGGTGACACTTTTGTCTGCAAAACAAATGAAGCTGCAGAGAAGGTATGTTATTGTACGAATTATATTAAAAAATCTTTATCAGTCATGTTCCATATAGTAACAGATTTTGGAAATTTCATAATAAAATTGTGTATTTTCTTACTAATAAATCAAGTAATCAACTACATATGGCTGGAAGGTTGCTTTTGATCGACAAGTTAAGGTTTATTTGTGGGGTGTTATAATCGTCACTTTCTTCATGTTCTTCAAAGTGGTACACCACCACACTTATTTTTAATTTCTATGTAAAAAGGTTTCGGTTGCTTCCTAATGCCATATTAACTTTTTTTTTCCTGCAGTGTCAGGAAAGGGCGGTGGTGAGAAAACACGCAGAGTGGAACTGCAAAAAAAAGGTACAAGGGAATCTAACTAAGCCAGAAACTGATGCTAAGGCAGAACTCCATGCGTCCATATGGGTCCGCTTTTTCATCTTTCCCATTTGTTTACACAAATAATGTAACACCAGTTGTACCTGTGGTCGTATCATAAACCTGCTAAAGTGTTTGAGATGACATATTTAAACACACATATTGGTAAGTTAATGAAACATGCATAATGGTGCCAATCATTTGATGAATCTTTGTTGTTTGTCTGCAACAGGTATACGTTTGGCCTCACACGTCTTAGGGGGCTGAAATAAGGCCGTTTGCGTACTGGGATGGGGGCTGAAACATGTTTGTTTAGATGCTAAAAGGGGCTGCGTTTGGGACGCTTAAACGGGATTGAAATGGGTGAGTTTGGGAGTTGACGTCAAGTTGGTGTTACAAGTTATAAACTGAGTGTAAGAGATCCACATGTAAGTACGAATCTCGGATCCATATGATTTTGAATTTATTTGGATAACTCAAGAATACAATACAGTAGGTTTATTTGGGATCTGAAACGATTAACCGTTGATCTATTTGGGTTTCTGTTATATACTATTGTGGCTAACAAATAATGGTCATTTATGGCTTTGTTATGTTGCGACCCAGTGTTGATTTTCCCTTCAAGATATGGCAATGAACAGAAGTTCATGTATCCGTAAACTTACAGTCATTATATCTACATATCTATATAAAATAACGGAAATTGAAGTTTAATTTTATTTTTTCCAAAGAAACAAAGTGTCTAACTGATAAATCAGTTGGCTTAGCTGACATAGATGATAAGATACGTTAGACTATGTTGATTGTTATCACATAACATGTTATTTGTTCTACAGGTCGTCGCTGTCAGTTCTGATAGATTAACACAGACGAGATAAGATTAAAAGGAAAGATAGATATATTTTGTGGGTTCACATTTGAGGTATTTGCTAGGCGATTATTATTGTTATCGTTATTGTTATTGTTATCCTTATTATTTTCTTTTAATGTTTAAAAAAATTGGTATGCTAAAAGTTGATTGGAGGGAAACTGGTGCTGTTACTCCTATCAAAAATCAGCGAAGCTGCAGTAAAAAATACAGCTAGCACTGATAGTTTGTGTTGCCCGCATTGGAAGTTTTGTGCCAGCAGCTGCTGCGGAGGTGGGTTTAACTGACAGGTTTGATACTTTTCATCGTTATTCTCATCCTAAGGATCTTGAAATGCTTTTCACTCACATGGTACCGAGTAATGACCATGTAAACGATAAATTATAGGATTTTTTTTGCTATGGAAGGCAGGCTTATGACAGCCAAACAATCCACATTTACGATTGACCTACATCAACTTGGAATGATGCTAAGGTATCTCTTATGTAACAAAGGTTTGTTACTATTTTACAAACTTTAAACAATTAGTGCTGAGGGCTGTACATTTATTGATTCTCAGTGTCGGCAATAAGGTTTATCCACACATTATTCCACCGCCTCTTCACATGCACCGCCATTTGCACCGCCTTATTATCGAAAAGTTAGTATCTGATGAAAAAAAGATGAAACAATTCAGAAGAAACTAATAACGATGTTCAAAAGTTTGCGGGATTTGGTTGTTTTAATTTTTTTTACTGCAGTTAACTTTTGCGTTATTTTTTTAGGGTTTATGCTGACTTTCGGCCTTATATGCAGGAGAAACAGGGTTGGCCTCAGCAAGAGTTGGTGGTAATAATCAACTGTTTGCAGCTTCATCTCCGTAACGAGCGTCAACAAGGATGACAGTGGAAAAGTAATTGGTCTATGCAATCATGTAATTTAAAGTAGAAGTGCTATAACGATAAAACGCTTTGGTTATGTAAATTCGTATCAGGTTTTCGCTGCCCCGCCGCAACGCGGCGGTTCGCAGCACATCTCGTTACATAACATATAAAGGCTATTTGGGTGTAATCCTTGAAATTTACCAATTTAGACAAGTCACTCCAATTATATAGATAATACTCATTATGGTGGTCTCGAATAGTATACAAGCCAAGTTCTAAAGTTTACAAGTCACCGGCACACTAAAGTTTTAATATTTTTGAAAGAATAGAGTTATGTGTGCGGTTATGTAATTTAGACTTTAAGCAAAAACATGCTAAAAAAAATAATAATAAATTTTGATATATTAAGCGCATTTTAAGCATATTTTGAAAAAGTTTAGGACAAGTAAATGTTCTAATTCTCCATCCCCCCACTTAAGTTAAACAACGTCCTCGTTGTTTGTGTCAAAGGTTAAAAACTGGAAAATAAAAGAATTAGAACAGAAAAACTCCCCTGAGATTTGCTCGGTATGATCATCCATTATTCGTATAAGAGCAAAAATCAACTTTCTTGTGGATGAGAACGTTTAAGCTTCATAAATGATGTATCCACAAAAATGCAGGAATCTATAATACCATTTAGACTTTAACACACCTGAGTTAAGAAGGTTCAAACTTGCATAATACATTAGTAGTTAGTAAAAATAAAACCTAAAAAAAATTAAACTGTAAATCATCAGGTCAGTCGATACGCCGTACCTTATGGAAGAAGATACGCCGTATCGAGCCTGAAATAAATACGAATCAGAATAAAAGATGCGTCGCATCCTTAACCAGGGATGCGCCGCATTAAATAAACTGACATAAAGTTTTAAAGTAAAAAATAAAAATGCAGAAAATGAAATAAGATATGACCAGTGCAGGTGATGCGTCGCATCTTATGATGGAGATGCGCCACATCTTCTGCAGGTCTGACAGACTCGACACAGAAAAGAAAAGTAAAATTTTTCCTTCGGGTTGTCTCCCGGTCAGCACTTGTCTTTATTCCAGAGTCTTCAAGTTAGACTCACGTTCAGCTCCTTATTTTGTTCTTGTTACGTGCCATCCTTCTTCTTTCATCCGAAAGATGTTACCGTATAGCTCCGCAACATTTTCTTCCGTTCGACTTAATCTAATATATTCTTTGGTCTTCGTCGCAACATATTCCTCATATGGTCCCAAAGAGTATTTGATGACTTCAAATTTTTCAGAAATTATCATGGGTGGGTTATTATAAGTGATCCCAAGTAGTCGACATTTTCTCTCGATGAATTCTTCTTCGTCTTTATCAACAAACTTGAAATAAGGATCCTTATTCAAATAGTCATCAAGTTCATCAATTAATTTTCCTCATGACTCATCGTTATTATAATAGGGATAATAATTAACCAAGTTAATGGATTGATAATAATCTTGAGTCTCGTCCCACTTTCTTTTCAATTCCCATTGTAAGCGTCGATTAAGCCTTGTGGAATCATCACATTTTCTATGCACCCATTCCCAGAAAGTAGTATTCGATGCTCCCTTTAGTTCTTTTAAGTATTTGATTCTACCTTTTTCTTGCAAAGCCTCTGCTCTACGTGGGGAGTCTTCAACTTTTTCATACCAATCATAGTCTTTAAAGTATACATCGTTTCCAACTCGTTTCATTCCAAATTTACTTCCCCCATTGCAGGTTCCATCATTCTTCCAATCACAGGTTGGCCATTCACTACTTCCATCCTTGAAGCGGAAAGGTTTACAAGTGTGATTAATATGCCCAAATTCCCATGGTTTATCCCAAACCCATAGTATCTGGTCATTCCATTCGTAGTACCATGTGTTTTTGAACTCATCATAAGTTTTGAATCCTGGTAGATCTACAGTTAGCACATCAGCGTCGATTTGAAGGAGGTAATTAAATTCTTTGAATTGTTTGCACAAGGGTGTCTCATAATTGAACACATCAATGTCTATGCTGAACAATTCTTCAATGCCTTCCTCGATCGTTGAATCATCATGTGATGATCCATTGTTGCTTTCTACTTCCTCATCTTCCCCTCTCATCCAATATACCCATAACACATCTTTAGTAGCTCGTCCATGATCTTATGGTTATTGAACTTACTAGCTAACCAATCTGAAAAATCAACATTGTTAGGATCGTAGTTAACGTCAAAGCTAGTATTACCAATCATTTTCCTCCTTATCTCCATGAACTCATTAAATTGTTCTTTAAAACTTCGTGTCAACCATGAGGTCACAATCCGTTTGGCTTCATTTGTAGGAGCAAATTTGGGATCACCGTATTTAAGTTCAAGCCATTCTTCTAAAGAGATATCCATCAACCTTACCAACTTTTTATGAAACAGTATCTCCGATTCAGCATAAATTCTTTCATCATCCAGATTGCTTTTATCTAATCCCCAATACTGTTCGGAATAAGGCATATAAGAAGTTTGTTTAGGTTGGATATTTCCTCTACCATAGCTTTTGTTGCTCGATTTGTTGACTGCATTTGCTGAGTTCATGTATTCAATTTGGAATTTCCCATATTTTTCTTCGATAGTCGTCCAAGTTAATCCTTTAAATTCAATGATAGGCCATAAGAGTAACAATTCATCTTCAGTGTAGCTCATTAGTAAATCATAAGAGAATATCCCATCTTCAATATTGCATAAGCGTTTGAATTCCATATAAGTAGCTTCAAGAGGAGTTTCCCAAGAAAATAAATCGGCATCAATCGTGAGTACATTGAAGTTGACATCTTCATAAACTTCCACTGAGTAGAAGGGCATGTTGGTTTGAGATACGGATTTGAGTAAAGCATCGATCGTAGGTAAGTTGCAAGTAATAGCATCGAAATTTTTGAATGAATCCGAAAGCAAGAGTTCCTTTTCCAATTCAGAGCTTTTAGTAATGCTTAATGCTGGGAACTTGCTCAAGCTAACTTCATAGTTATCACACTCGTCATCACTTTCCAGAATTAACGGCTTTTTGGTGCGGGACTTTTCATTGTGCTTATCTTTTATAAGTTCCTTAGCAAGATATCCATTCATTGACATATCTTCCATAGCAAAACCTGTCATCATAGGTAAAATCGTCAGTAGGATCTGTTCGCTAGAAGAGAAATTAATGAATTTAGAAACGAATATAAAGAATAAAAATGGCTGATATCTGCGGACGATGCGCCGTATCCAGAAAGTTGGATACGCCGTATCTTATTACGTTAAAATTTAATCAGACTTTTATCCAGAAAACAGATACACCGCTTATGAATTAGAATGCGCCGTATCAAGTTTAAATTATCAAAAATCGATTATATTTATTAAAATTAAATGCATCGTATTAACAAAAGCTAATGCGCCGTATTTTCGTTACGTTTCAAAATACAAGATTTTTGATTTAGTAGATGCGCCGTATCGATAAAGATCGATGCGTCGCTTCTGTTTAATAATTCGAAAAACTGTTTTTAATTTAAATTGAAAATACGCCGTATCTGTTAAAACAGATGCGTCGTATGGCGTTAGCGTTTAGAAAAATTTCTTATTAAAAACAGAATACGTCGTATCTTGGGGAAAGATGCGTCGTACTCGAATTTATTAGACGCGTTGTATTTTATAAAAATTAAACGCAATACGCCGTATCTGTGAAAACAGATGCCCGTATCGTTTGTATCAGCACAATACAACGACAGCAGAATGCAGAAAAATAGAAAAAAAGAAAAACAAAAATAAAAACAAACAAAAAGAAACAAAAATTACAGAAAACAAAAACACACAAAAACAGTAAATATGCAAATTATACAATGAATGCAATCTATCTAATATACAACAGGGTTAGTGGTTAGAATCTAAAAAAAACTAAAAAGAAAAACCTAATTAAAATACATAATCAAATTAACAGATAATAACAATTCACTCCCCGACAACGGCACCAAAAACTTGATGCGCGTGATGTGTCGTTGCGGTTTAGCAGTATTAATGCCTACTCAAGTTTTAAATTTATATTTAGCCGACTTATCAATAACACACACACTTAACGAGCAGTGTACCCGGTCAGTATGAATATAATGGTAAGCAGAGTGTCGATCACTAAGAGTGGAACGTATTATCTAGTTATTCTAATCAGTATTTTAATATCCTAAGTTAGTTATACAACCTAATCTAACGCAAGGGGGTTCAGCCTGAGAGACTGGCACAGTTTGGTTATAATTAAATAGAAAACTAAACTAATGAGCACGAATCAGCGATTAGCACACACGTACACAGATAGATACTCGAGACAATAAGAAGACCTGTCCTGATAATTAAATAGCTTGTCACTTGTTTTATTGCTAGTTTTATATGAAGTGTATATAATTAAACCTTTCTCGTTGGCTCTAATCTTATCGGCGAGTAAACCCTTAATGATTACTTATGTCTATCCTACTTTTCTAGAGACGCTAGAATAAATAGGCGAGGAAGGGGCATGGCGACCCAAGCAAGACTCAGCTAGACACAGAGGTTATCAATGCACTAATAAAAGTCACCAAAGACATCAACATATAAACTTTAATTAATGGGAAAGCAATATTAAGGGGAGTGCATGATCTTCCGTAGTCACATGACACAAGCCCATCAATCCTGATGAATTAAAGCGTGCTAAAACAATAAAACAAAACTACTTAATGAATTGAATACATGCAGGACCTTCTTACAGCTCTTGTATCTTTGTTTGAGGTGTGTCTTGTGCTGCTTGGTCGTCTGAATTCGGCTCTAGGGTTTTACAAAAGGTCTAAGGTCTCTTAAATTCGTCTGGCCTTGGGGTATTTATAGTTTCTGTCTGAGGGATCGATGCGGCGCATTGAGTTGATAGATGCGGCGCATTGACTTAACTTCGCGTGGGGTCCAAGATTAATATATTCTGGAATATTCGTACACCGTCTTCAGATGCGGCGTAACTTGATCTTTGTATGCGGCGCATGTACTTTAGCTGTCTTGGATTGTAACTGGTGAAATCTTGATAGTGATACGCCGTATGTTAGAAGTATATTGCGGCGTATCTGGAGTAGAACGAGCTTGATCTTTTTCTTTGACCAAAGTTTCATATGCGGCGCATGACAGAATTGCATGCGGCGCATTCTTCAAAGTCAGGCAATGGTCTTCGAATTCATCTAAGTGTGATATTGCGTCGTATTTGTTGAGTGAGATACGACGCATCTTCTGGATTTCAGTAGATTTTTGACATCTCGCTTGTTTTGCTCCATAATTAGTCCAAAATCACCAAGTTTCACATAATGCTTGTTTTTACCTGAGAATTACTAAAGTAAACATTAATGTATCGATTCTCATATATAATATAATAAAACAAGTCAAATAAATAGGATAAATGATGATAATAAAATGTACTTATTTGAGTTCATCACCTAGCAATATTAACTTTTTGGCCAAATTTCCTGATAGTTAATGCTCTTTTGGTTTGAAAAGGCCTTTTAACAGTTTGTTGTGCTGGTTTAGAATAGGGCAAATGACAAAAAAATGCATTAAACTTGACACTTTTTGTGATTGTATGTAGCTAACTATTTTTTTTTTCATTGTAACACAAAACTTTTGATTTTTTGTCATTGTATGTACGATTTCCAGCGTGTCCCATTTGTTACACATAAGCTGCCAGCGTGTCAAGGCTACATACAATCACAAAAATTGTCAAGTTCGATGCATTTTTTTTGTCATTTGCCCTTTATTATAAATATATAAGTATACTAATTTACAAACATCTAAGGTAACTTTCAACAAATTAGAAATCAAATTACTTGTCTATCATATTTTATAAACAAGTAGACGATTGTAACATTATCTTATAAAACAACTTGCAATTTACATAAAAAACGATTGTACTGATGTATATCTTAAAAGGAAAATAATTGGTTTTTGTCTTTGTTACTTTCATGATAGTGATTTTTAGTTTTTATCTTTGTTTGGTACTAAACAAAAATAATTTTTTTCTTATTCATATTTTATTTTTTGCGTTGAACTAAAGCTTAGGACAAAAATAAGAGAAAATATGCTCAAATGGTCCATGGTGTAAATAAGCATGGTTGAAAAAAGTTAAAGAACAATAAAAGTCAGAAGTAGTTAATAAAAGTAGCTTACCAAAGAAACTATGAGTTACTATTTGAATTGTAAAATATTAAACATTTGAATGTTGAAAAGAATAATGTTTAGAGTCCAAGTACAGTGTTGTATTAATAACCGTTATTGATAATACATCATGATAACTAAAACACTCTCTCCAGCTATAACTGTTATAGGAGTAAGTGGGTATCATAACACATCATAAAAAATACCTCACTCACTCACAAAACAAAAAAAAACAAACGGTACTCGTCACGATACATTTTTTAAACGGCGCAGTTTTGTGCTTGTTACGATACATTTGTTTCGCCCGTTTGAGGATATCCATCTCACTTTTCCCACTTTTTTCTTCGTGTTGCGAACGTTTGTAATACTTGTTGAACTTTGTGCAATCACGGTTCAACGTTTTCCACTTGCCTTGTATCATATCCTTGTATCGTTTTTGAAAATTGAAAACAGTAGTTTTATGCTTTTATAGCTAAGTTTGGAGAATTTTAATTTGAAATTTTACAGTTTTCAAAAATTAATTTGGAGAAAGAAAAGTTATCCCATTTTGAAGAAAAATCAGAAATTTAACACCATAAATGTAGAGATTAAATTACTTCGAAATGCACCCCTAATAATTTCTTTCACATTAATAATGTCTAATTTCCATATCAACAAAAAAATGTGTGATAAATGGTAATTTTCCCATTTTAATAACAATAATTACTTTATCAGAAAATGCACATTATTTATTTTCTGACACCTATTAATGATTTTACCGTAGAAATGAGAGGTTATCTCATAAGATTTTGTTATTACACTACGATAACTCAAACACGTTGATACGTGATTTACAATACATTGGAACGAGCTCACACATGGACCACGGCAATCACTAATACTAATAAACAACCAAACGGATCTACATTACTATTCCTGGCCCATTCTTGAGCCTGTTACTATTCAAAGCCCAACCCAAAATTCATTATTTCTTATATTTTCATCCGACTCATTACACCAACACTTGGCTTGTATATTTTGTGATTTTGACACATAACTTATACAACTTTTTACATGGATCGAATCTTTATACACCAAATAATCAGGTTCGACAAACCTGACTTCCTAATTCGAATGTTT
This sequence comes from Artemisia tridentata subsp. tridentata, assembly GCA_021014915.2. NCBI lineage: Eukaryota > Viridiplantae > Streptophyta > Magnoliopsida > Asterales > Asteraceae > Artemisia > Artemisia tridentata. The sequence goes on from CP139502.1 coordinate 39,250,467, forward strand.
GATCACTAAACGAGACGCAAAGTAAACCTCATTTGACCCGAGTACAATTCGTCCTTGTATAAACCAAACTCGACCAAATTAATTTTCGCCTAGTACAATGCAATGTTTCTAGTTGAATATGAGTTCACAAGTTCATTTCTCCCTTTCCTACGTTTTGGACACGTTAAATATGTTGTTGGGACACTTTTAATGTGTCGAACATATACAAATATATGCAATTTGTACCTTAACCGAACCTATACTCAATATATACATAATATCCATAGTACTCAAGTGATTATTCTCTAAATCTCATCCAATCTCTGCCAACCACTCAATCAAACTCAACTTGTGTATTTTTATAATGTATATCATATGTATACATGCATATATACTCGAATGATCATACACACTTTCTCATTTACACTTAAACTCACTCACATATTTCCTCTAGTCCATTTCCTCTACTGCTGAGACTTTCCCAAGCACAAGGATCATTTTTCTAATCATTCGAGCTCTTTTCCAAGTCGAAAACCCTTCATTCGAAGCTTTGGTGATCACTCTAACGTATGAAATGCATATATCTCAAATCCTTGTCCATATTCACGTATATCTCACCACCTTTTGGTGTGGTAAACTCTTAAAACCCATTTCTATACATTCTTATGGTTTTTAATATATAATGCATCGTGTACTTATTCATTCGATCAATACCTAGCTTTCTATACATTTTTATGCTTTCCCGTATTTATTTTCTCATATATACATATGACCTCCTTTATGAATGGCTAGTAAATCATGCATTACATTTACTCGACACATATATGTTCATTATAATACATATCGAGACCCTTTTTGATCGTATATCACATATCACACGCTATATGTCATATTTCATTTTTTTACCATTTCATTTTATCAAATAGAATAGACTTTATATAATCGAATTCATACATATAACATATCATTTTTATTGTTCGAACTAGTTATCCACAAGACCACCTAATAAGCTGTTGAAATAAGCCCCCATTATAAGCTCTAAAAAGCCCTTTTTGAAACCTAAAGTGATCGCTATTAAAACAGTTTCCAAATCTTTTATTTTTACCGATTGGGCTTAATAACCCAATAAGCAGTCCAATAAGCATTCACCATAAGCAGTTCGAATAAGCTCAATTTTTATGTTTTTAAGACCCCTAAACAAGCCCAAAACCAGGCCCCAAACATTCGAACACCCATCAGATCAATAATTCTTATTGGGCTTGAATTTGTTTCGTTAAAAGCCCAATAAGCAGAAAATAAGCACTTTTGGCAAATAAGCAGTTCAATAAGACTCTAATAAGCTTTTTAAAGATATTAAAACTTTCGGAAAACATTTCACATCATTTTTGTGATTTTTGGACTAAGTTTGCAAAATATATCTCAAATCGGGTTAAAAGTGTAAATCTCACATAATTATGTTCTAGACTGCCATTTCAGTAACCTGAGGGTAGAAATTGTTCATCCAGTAAATATGACGCTTAAAATGTAATAATTGACCTTTTTGGACCAAAAATGTAATTGATTACTAACTGAGGACTAACGGTTCAAAACTTACTCCGTTAGGGTAGAAAGTGTAAAATTCGTATAAATACAAGGACCAAACAGTAACTTTATTTCAAATACATTTCCATTTCATATTTTACTCTTTTTCATTCAATCGCGGTAATGTGCTCCATCGAAGCTTTAAATTTATAAACAAGAATTACCGATTAACTAGGAACACATTTGGGCAAGTATACTCTAGTCATATGTAGTATTTGGGTTGGTAAGTCAAGGTCGTCCCAAGAGACTTGGTTGCACTCAAGTATCGTTTGTTTTTTTAAGCAAGTAACAAGTTGATGGTTATGATTGTCACGGATCAAACCAACAAGAAAAGCAATATAAGAACAATCACACAAAGAACATACATGTTTGGACAAATGATCACATAGATATTAGGATGGTTAGTTTGGAAAATATACTATCAAAAGTAATCCTTACGACCTTTAGAACCAATAATAATTTAGTGTTTTATAAATCAAATATGTATAAGCCTCAATCAAATGGTCATGTCATGAGCCTTATGCCTATAACAAGAAAGAATCCTTTCAAACTTTAGACTTTGATGTTATTAATTCGTGAAGTTCCATTTACTTAAAAAATGATTAGAACACATATTCAAAACATGTCTTTCGACCCTTAATCTAAATTAAACTTTCACTTGTTATGTTTATTAAGTTTCTCATACAATCGTCACAAAGTACAAGACCAAAACATTCGTCGACTAATGAATTGAAATCAACCACTATTGAGAACCCTTTCGACATTTAGACTTAACAATGATTAATCAAGACAATAAACAAGACAAGTTCCAATTTAACCAAATATGATCTTATCATCATATTCCAAACAAACACTACAAATATCCAAACATCCCTTTATCACAAGTTATCATAATATTCAAACAAGTATACAAAACTATTTCATGGTTATTTCAATCAAACACAAAGATTCAACAATCATGGTAATCATAAACAGCATGAAATATAAAAGTAATAAGATTTACCCAAAGTATGAATTACAATAGGCAAAGGTAAAGGATTTATAGCAACCTTTAAGCCTCCAATCAACTATACGATTTCTACCAAGTCGGAAAATAATACCCAACACCTTCTTCCATGTGTTTGAGCCTTCTTCTGAAAATGGCGGAGGTTGGTGGTCTTTTGGGAGAGATAAGTTGGTGAAAATTCGTCCTTAAGGGTGGAAGGTAGAATTTCACAATGAAAACCAAGCCTAAGCACTCATATATATAGTAGAAATCAACCCTTAGCCTCTAAGCATGAAACTTGGGCACTAAGTGTCATAAAATACCAGAAAATGGAGTAAATATAGGTAAGTGATCGGGCTTGGGGCTTAATGACACTTAATAATGCATTAAAAATAACTTGGAAAGGTCAGATTGGTCCATCCGATCGGATACGAGACCATACCGATCGGATGGATGAAAAAGTTAGCTCTATCCGAATTGGTTGCGGGTCAATACCGATCGGATGGAGCATTTTTGCCAGAAATGATAAACATCAAAGTTGTAGATCCTTCTCTCCCGGTTCCGTGGCCGCTTGAATCATCTAAATCCGAGTTCGTATGCTCAAATTATGGCCAAAATGGTGGAGGTGTGTTGGGAACAACGAGTCTTCCATTATTTCTTCGTTTTAGCTTCTTTTCTTCATTTCTTTTCTTGTTTTCCCTCTTGTGCTTTATTTTTTAGTCTTTGGAGTGACAACTTCATGACTTTATCTTCTCGAATATACTTCAAAAGACTCGCTTTTGTCGGGAATTCTTCGTATATGCATAAATCTTCGTTTATTAATCGTTTCTTCGCCTTTTTCTTGGTTTTCTTTATCGTGAGCTTTCATGAACCTAAAAATAGAAATTATACTTCATTAAGTACCATAAGTTCATAAAAGTGATCAATATATATGCATAAAATCCACGATAACGCTCCTAAAAATATGTACAATTTGAGCGTTATCAAATTCCCCACACTTGAACTTTGCTTGCCCTCAAGCAAATCTAGAAAAAGAAAAATCGAAATTCATACCTAAATGACAAAACAAAAAGAAAATTTTAAAAATTTTGATTTTTTTTTGAAATATCGAAATATATATATATATATATATATATATATATATATATATATATATATATATATATATATATATATATATATATATATATATATTTATTTTAATAAAAGAGAAAATGAGCGCAAACTCCCCCACACTTAAGGGTTTGCTTGCCCTCAAGCAAATATTAAGAAAAATAGATCCCACATGGTGCATGAAAAATGATTATAAAAATTATGATGCAAATCTACCAAGTACAAGTACAAGATACGATTCATCATTTATAAGCGTTATGGTGAAAAACCGAGATTTATGATAATACCCATAGATTTTCTTGCTTGAGTAACATTTCTAAACACCTCACGAAAAAGAAACGAAGTATAATTCACTCAATCACTCATTTATTTAGGTAGTGGAGTATATATAAGAGAAATCACACTCATTGCTCAGTCATGATCCGTTTATTACCATAGGCTTGTACAAGAAACAAAACTCCACCGACGTGGCGTAAACGCCAAGTGTAAACATCTAAAGAGGTCTTTTATTCGGGTTGTAATGTACAGGCTTTGAGGTTGTACCAGACTTATGTTTAAATATCTCATACAAGAACATATTAGATCGCTAGCGCGAATTCTTGATTTACTCGAACAACGGATGGTCACTAGGGCATATCTTGGATTGCTGGCGCGCTATTCACATAACGGATGGTCACCAAAATACACACTAGATCGTTGGCGCGTCATTCGATCACTCAAAACCCGGATAGTCACTAAAATATTAATGCACTACATATTTTCACAAAGCCATCACTATATCCGGATGCTCGAAAGCTAACAACGAATAAAGTAATTTGGTAAGGGTAGGGATAATGCATGGGAGTATTTATGAAATTGGTTTTAAAAGAAAAATAAAGTCAAGTCTAAGTCCCATTGTTGCTAGTTACCGAACAAACCGCAAACCCGTAAATGATTATAGTTAACAACTTCCTCTTCTTTGAACTTTCCCATATCGATACATCGATTCGCCATAATAATATTCCTCATATTTAGCTCATTGGCTAACAACATATCACATAACTTTCTTTCTTCATCTTCATATATAGCACATTGGCTATAATTGTCACCTTATAGTTGCGATGACTTATCTTATTATTTTTTTCCTTTTTTTAATATATATTTTTTTCTTCTTCAGACATACACATCTCCCCCCCCCCCCCCACACTTCGTATAAGTATACACCACAAAAATACAAATAAGAAGTATGCATCCTTCGTCTTTGTCTGAATGGCACACACAACTGGCAAAGTGTGGCTAACTATCAATCATCAAAAAAATCCAACATTCCAAGCAACTAGCAACCACCATTTAGACTTCGACTAAGGGTTATGCTAAGGTTTAAAGTGTAACATATTTTTGTATTTTTCTGGATGTAACACAAATGAAAAGGATTGGTTCGGAGGGTGAACTAAGGGTATCTAGCGCTAAAGATAAACGCTAACAAATGGGTTCCAAATACGAGGTTAACTAACCGATGTGGTTAGCAAAAATTATTTTGTAAACGGATGGCCATTTGGTGTTATTCCTAAGGATGCCTCTTTATCACACGAATACACTTATATCACACGAATGTGATCTTACTGCGGTCTGTTAATGATTTACAAGTACAAGTTCTAGAATAAATAAAATCACCGGCACACTCATAGCAAAAGATCCAAGCATAAAAGATGTATGCTATATACGAAACATGCTCAAATCCTCACATATTAGTGGAAAGAGCTATAATATGTGCTAGCAAATGTTATCGATCCCAGAATGGATTGCAATATTAATCGGGACACATCTCAATTTTTTCAAAATTACAGATTTCACCAGTGGAATGATCCAGTTATTCTAATATATTATCCTAAAAGCGTGAAAACACAATTAGATCACAAGGGCAAACAAGTATACAAAATTTTAAATTGGCCCAAAAAATTATAAATTTGAAAAGTAGTTTCGTTTTTTCTATTTAATTCCCCCATACTTAAGTTAAGCATTGTCCAAAATGTAATGAAAATTAACTTCAAAGCATGTAAAATTGGGAAAATAAATAAATAAATAGTCAAAGAGAAACGAAACTTCCCGGGCCAAGAAATCGCGATTGAACTCCATATGATAAGGTGCTAAGCAAATGCTAGCATAAGCTTATGAGATCAATCAATTTCTCATTCAACAAAACATCTCCACACCAAGTATAATATCACCAATAATCCAATCTCCAAGAGCTTATTAAATCTGCAAAAATAAACTAAACTACAAAAAACGCGTAAAATTCTAAAACTCACTTTCGTAGGCATCACGGTTGCATTTAGCGTATGCAACAAGCCTTTTAAACCCCTCGTGTGGCCCGAGCGGACGAGTGAAGTCTCGTGAGGGTTTCCAGTGAACATACCCACAAAGTTCAAAACATTTTTATTTTTAAAACAAGTACTTATTTATTCACAACATACTAAATTAACAAAATTTAAAATGAAAAAAAAAAAAAACAAATTTTAGTAGAATAAAAGAAATGATGCTCTTACAAAAACCAAAAGACATTTAAACTTATTCGATCTAAACACAAACACACAAGAACAAAATACGAAAAGTGAAAATAACATTTTTTTTTTAAATTTTTTACCGATTGGTCTATCCGATCGGTCAGAGGATCTAACCGATCGGTTGGGTTGGTTTCCCTTGGGCCAATTTTTACCGAGAGCTCCAACCGATTCGGCATGGATTCCATCCGATTCGGTTGGCACTCTGGTGACCAAATTTCTTTTTTTTAATAAGTTTCAGTTATAAACTTTTATTGACAAATTAAAACAAAAAGACATAAGGTAACGAATACGAAAATAGACACAAGTAAATAAAACACATAAACACATATGTACTAGAAGAACATCAAGAACATAATACGACACTTAAAACAAAAATAAGCAAATAAAAGCACGATCACAGAAAATGACAAGCACATAGACGCAAGCAAACATAATTAATCACGTAACACAAATCAAAACAAAACAATCTAAAACAAGATAGTCTTATTCAAAATTAATATGAAACTAATCCGAGCAAGAAGAACACGAACAAATAACACAGAGACATGCAAGAGATCACATAACATATAAAACATAAAACTCACAAAACAAGAAAAACAAAAACTAGAAAAAAAAATTGGTTCAAAAGCCTCCAACCGAATCGGTTACGGGTGGTGACCGATCGGTTGGAGTGGTTTGGGTGGTTTTTTCGCAAACACTTTCAAGCACGTTTAACAAACTTTTAAATCCGTATTTTTAGAACACATGAAACGAAATCCCAACATCAAAAAATTTGATTTTTAAGCCAAGATCATTTAAGCAATTATGAGAAACGAGAATTTTTTTTAGACAAAGAGCAAGAGAGGCAATTAAGCAATCATCATGAGAAAATAAGCAAGCAAGCAATCAAACAAGAACAAAGAAACAATCATTTATGAGCAAGAGCAATATAGCATTCGAACAAATTAGCAAACAAGCAATCGATCAATATATCAAGGAAACGAATAAACAAGCAAACAAACAAACACCTAAGAACAAAAATCAAATCCCCGGCAGCGGCGCCAAAAACTTGATGCGCTCCATCGAAGCTTTAAATTTATAAACAAGAATTAACCGATTAACTAGGAACACATTCGGGCAAGTATACCCTAGTCATATGTAGTATTGGGGTTGGTAAGTCAAGGTCGTCCCAAGAGACTTGGTTGCACTCAAGTGTCGTTTGTTTGTTTAAGCAAGTAATAAGTTGATGGTTATGATTGTCACAGATCAAACTAACAAGAAAAGCAATATAAGAACAATCACACAAAGAACATACATGTTTGGACAAATGATCACATGGATATTAGGATGGTTAGTTTGGAAAACATATTATCAAAAGTAATCCTTACGACCTTTAGAACCAATAATAATTTAGTGTTTTATAAATCAAATATGTATAAGCCTCAATCAAATGGTAATGTCATGAGCCTTATGCCTATAACAAGAAAGAATCATTTCGAACTTTAGACTTTGATGTTATTAATTCGTGAAGTTCCATTTACTTGAGAAATGATTAGAACACATATTCAAAAGATGTCTTTCGACCCTTAATCTAAAATAAACTTTCACTTGTTATGTTTATTAAGTTTTGATGCGTGGTTTTGCGACCTTACAACAGGTTTTACCTCTCGAGGGATCTCAAGAGGCTTACAACCCCATCAGGCAGTGTACCTGACCGATGTAGTATAGTGTAGTGGTAAGTACGGGGGATTGATCGTTCTCCACAGGGAATAGTGTTCGTTAGGTATGAAAAACTACTTTAATAGGTCTAAGGGTGAGAGAAGATTCTTTTTATGTTTTTATATTTTTATGAAAGCAAGTAAAATCTCGGGTTTGAAAGAGTGGGCGGAATTAGTTGCTAGTCAACTAACCCAAATTACTACGAATGCAAATAAAATAAAATAACAAAAATGAAAATGTTGGTTAAAACTTATGTGGAGGGAAATGTGTTTACTTAGATTTCCTTACTCCCTAACTATCTTTTACCGGTTGATTAGTGTGTATTAGTCGCGTGGATGACGGGTGTATTCCTTAATACCATTCGTGGGGTGGCGTACGTACTTCCCCAACTCTACAAGCTCCTACTTCACTCCTATGTCGAGCCGGCTAGGAAGCTCCTAACATGGGATCACTAGAATTCGCTTGTGCATTAAATACAACCATAAAAACCTTTAATACGCATTGGTTCATGTTTCTTAAGACGTTCAAGCAAGTTACCGAATAGGAAGTTAGCCAGTTTTCTTAAGCCTAACATAGATGAACAATCATCCAATACAACTAACAACACACTAATAACCAATAATCAATAGCTAGGTTTCATTAGATCTAAGCAAACACAAGATAAATCTAGCCTAACATGTTAAACAAAAGACAAGAATAAGATAGAATCAAACAACACATAGACATATTGAATGATTAATTGATAACTTATCTTCAATGTAACATGGAAGATCTCAAGGCAAAAAGCCTTGAAAGAGCTGCCAAATTCGTCCTAGGGTTTTCACACACAAAGTTCCCCAATAAGTTCCACACTAATGACAAAAAATTAGAAAACTATATATAGACTTTTGGATCTGACGGCGTCACGTTATGGAGTGTGACGCCGTCACCTCGCCGCTTTTAGGGTTCTCGAATGACCTTCTTGACGCCGTCCCTCTTTAGCTCTCCAAAATCCGTTCTGGCTTATCAAGGCTTGACGCCGTCAGACTATGAACGTGACGCCGTCCCTCTTTGAATTATAACGTGATGACCTTGATCAGATTAAAGCGTGACGCCGTCAGAATTTCCATGCAATTTCTCTGGCTTATCATGAGTAAATTTCACATCCACCACTTTTGCCAAGGCATGACGCCGTCCAGGGTTAAATATGACGCCGTCAAAGGTAACTTTCAGCCGATTTTTGAGACTTTGCCGTTTTCTTCACTTTTATGCTCCAAAAACGTCCAAAATGCCTCCTTTTCCAGATTTCTTCTCAAAAGTACCTAAAATGACAAAAGGAACGATTTAGGGCAATATTTGATCAAATAAATACGATTTAGGGCTTAAATGACCCCTTAAAAGCGGTACACTTTTCGCTTCATCAAATACCCTTACACTTGAGATTTGCTTGTCCTCAAGCAAATGCGCTTTTATTCTAATCAAAATACAAGTTAGGGGTCATTTAATGCTAACATAAAAGTAATTACAACAAATATTCGTTCCACTTTAATCATAATAAGCATGGAGATTACAAACTAGCACCTCACAAGTAGTGTTTAGATACTCGCATCTCTCAAGTGTCATCAAAATAAATCTCATAAATGAAAACGGATAATATCTCTCACTACCTGTCATAGCAAATAGATTACCATAGGCTTGGGAAAGGATCAAAAACCTCCTCCACTAGGCGTAAGCACCTAAGATAAACTATCAAAGAGGGCTTTTAAATGGGTTATAATGTTAGGTGTAGGGAAAAGGAAAACACGGTTTTGTTGGATAAAGGATATTTTACTGGTGGCGAGTTAAAGATCTTGATCAATTACATGTACTATACAATGTTGCTAAGCCAAGACTCGACTCAATCTTAAGCTAATGAAAGAAAATAACAAAAACATAAAATAAACATAAAATAAAACGGGATGGTAGTCCGTATGTTTTTTCTACTTTTCTTTTTCTCATTTTTTTTTGTATTTTTCTTGATTTTTTCGATTTTTTTTTTTTTTTTTTTTTTTTTTTTTTTTTTTTTTTTGCATACACTTTTGCCCTACCATCCAAAATAATACATCATAGGGGCATTGCATTCCCCTTACACTTGAACTTTTACATAACTTTACAAATAACTATTCTAATGACTCGAATTAAGATAATCGAAACACTTGGAGTACTTTCAAAACATTTAGCACATATGGGGGTAATAAATGATGATCTTCCCCATTACTCCATTACACTAGTACTTTACCCATGAGTCCCAATCGTCCCAAAACAATATGTACAAGGATATGACTCGACTTAGCAACCATGTAATCAACTAGATAATTAACTTGGGTTTAAACAAATGTTGTCACAATAATGCACTAAAAATGAGTGCATACAAGGTAGGCTAAGGCGATTTGGGTGTACATTTTAGTGGGTGTAACAAATTCTTCCTTTAAGTAAAATGCTTAAAGGTCGAAACGAAAAGATAGGCTCTGAGGGGTGTACTAGGGGTATCGTGTACTAAAAATGAGTACAACGCAAAGGGTGTGGGAGAATTACTTGACCAATGTAGCCAATGTAATTATAACAAAAACACAGGTGTAAAACAATGGGTTAATCCTAATGCCTCTTATCATGTAGTAAATCTAACTACACGAATGTAGTCTCACTTGTGGCCTCGGAATGGTCCTAACGCAAGTTCTAGAATCTAAGTGCTACCGGTACACACATCATAGCATAAATGCTTTTCCTACCAATTCTAGGGGCGAACCTCACATATTTGGGGGTGGAAAATTTTTTAGTGGTACGGTTTTTTTGCTAGTCATATAACTCCTATCCGTGAGACGCTCATTAAGATCAAAGTTTCACTCCTATATGTTGTAAAAAATTTTAAATTTGGCACTAAAATTACCCTAACAGGTATTTATCTCAGTTTTATTACACATCCACTATTAAACAAACAAAAATCAAGCGCACTTGTATTCTCTAATCGTACTTTTACCCCCCCCCCCTTACACTTAAGATGAACATTGTCCCCAATGTTCAAATAACAAGATGTAAAAGTATAAAGTAAAAGAATGAAATCAAATACTCCCCTGATTCGTTCGGTGGATAATGAAGTAACATGGTTAAATCTTCTTCCAAGAGAATGTAAAAGCTCCAAGACTAATGCATCGCCAAAAGCTTGATCCAAAACATTTCCTTGTCCAAAATAACCTGTTAAACCTGAGAAAACAAACACGAAAACCTGCATAACATCGGCGGGATAAATCTATATAATATAAGGATATAATGCTTGTGGAATGATAATTTTGCAGATTCCTGGAGATTATAAGTTATAGATTTAATAAAAACTTTTTATGGAAACAAAACTTTCAAAAATTTTCAGAAAATTAAACCTGACGCCATCAGGTTGTAACTCCTGACGCCGTCAGATATGATCTGACAGAATTCTCATGTTACGTTTCCGAAAAAATTTTGTAAAAACCTATACCTTACTTCCTGGAAATCCTGCAAAACATCATTATGACTCGATACAAGCATTTGACTCAAACAAATACTAATATGTATGTTAATTTATTATTATTATGATTCATGTTCATTTGTGTTCTAATAAACCGATTTAGATTTCCCTTACACTTAACTTTTGCAAAATACCTTTATATGTAGTTAAGACGAAGTTAAAAACAAGATAAAGCATTTTCACAAATTACTTTTGAACATGAATCAATAATAATAAAACTTAAACACACATACGGAAACAAATAAAATCAAACAAACAAATAAATAACACACAAAGCAAATAAAGCTTGGGTTGCCTCCCAAGAAGCGCTTTTCTTTATTAACGAGTCTTGTAGCTAGACTCAAAGTCACGTACATTACGTGATTCCATCATTGGTCACGGTTCCTAGGCCATTTTCATTCCCGGTTTTATATTCCGGTCCCAATTTCAAACAATCCTTGTAGAAACCGAATATTCTTTCCATAACATAGTCTACTCCTTTATTTCTATCCTCATCATTCCTATAGTAAACCGCTTGCTTGAGCTCCTTCTCAACATTTGACAAGTGTTGGAATTGTTCTATCTTATATGGCATTTGGTAGTTTACCTCATCGGTCTCATCCTTAAATCTAACTATCCCTAAGGAAGGTTCATAAGTCATTCTAGAGACCTCAACAAATGGTTTTCCAAAAACCACTTGAGTTAAGGATGCATCGACTATTGGGCGGATATCTTCTATAATTACAAAGTCGGTGACATAGGTGAAGTTTCCTACATAAACCGGTAATCCCTTAACTCTTCCCGTGAAGTTACTCATCCATCCCTTGTCAGGGAACATCCTATACCCAAGTTGATTTTTCATTATCAAGTTGTTAGTGGGCTCTAGTCATGATGTTTATGGGTGATCTAAGGTCGATGTAGGCTTTCCACACATGCAAATGTCCGATGTTGCATGGTATGTTGAGATTAGAAGGGTCGCCTATTTCTATAATTGGTCTACCTAGGAAGTATGGTGTCTCGGGGTCATCGAATAAGTTTGTATGATATGCGCGCTCTTCCTTAGTGGGTAGCCTATTGAAGTAGTCCTTATCATCATCTACTTCTTCAATCTCACTTGTCCTAACTTCCTTATCAACCTCGACTTTCTTATCCTCATCCTTAGGTTCACTATTATCCTCATTCCTTTCAATTGGTTTAATAGTGACAATGTTGACAAAGTGGACGTGTTTGGATGAAGAGGGGTCTTTTACTTGGGGTCCGCTATTTGTGTTCCTAGCGTCCTTATGTGGAGGTGATAACACTTGGTTATTGAGAGCTTTCAACAAGTTGTCAATTTTATTGGTCATCTCCGTTTGTTGTTGATTGAATTCGGATTCGAATCTAGCTATCCGAGCTTCTTGAGATGCCATAAATTGGGACATCAATCCTTCAAAGTTATTGGTACTACCATTGCCGGAAGGATTGTTGTTGAAAGTACGGTTCGAGTTGGAACCGCTTGATTGAAAACGATTAGGTGGGTTGGAAGAATTGGTTTGTTGCGCGTTTTGGTTTTGTTTCCACCTAAGGTTCGGGTGATTTTTCCATGAGGGGTTGTATGTATCACCATAGGGGTTTGGCTTGGGTTTGAAAGTGTACCACTTGTCTCCCGCTCCGTCGGTACGCGAGGATGCGTAGTCCACAAAAGCTTGTTCGGGGAGTTCCATGCAATCACGAGTGTCGTGGGGACCACTACATAATTCACATGAAGAAGTGATTTGTTTCACTTGGCTTGAAGGTTTAGGAGCCTCGTAGGATTTCATGAGAAACTTGACTTGGTCTTCAAGTTCTATGATCCTACGGTCGGAAGTGCTTGAATTGTTCGAAGGCAAAGATATTGCCTTGACCGTTTTATTCAAATCACGGGGATCACTCCAACTTTCGTTGTCATAAAGAGCAAGATCCTCTAGGAGAGCCCATGATTGTTCCGCACTTAGATCACGTAGCTTGCCACCGGCCGATTGGTCAATGGTTTGCCTCGTGGAGAGATTGATATGGTCATAGAAGATTTGGACTTGGAGCCAAAGTTCTATGCCATGGTGAGGGACTTTTTGGAGTAAGTCCTTGAATCGAGTCCATGCCTCGTAGAGAGTTTCGCCTTGACGTTGTTGGAACATCAAGATATCATTCCTTAGCTTGGTAGTTCTTCCCGGTGGGAAAAACTGAGCAAGGAAACGAGTGGTGAGATCATCCCAAGAGGTGATGGATCCTGCGGGTTGACGTTCTAGCCATTGACTAGCTTGGTCCCGCAGAGAGAATTGGAAGAGACGCAATCGGGTCGTCTCTCGAGTGGCAACATCAAGGTCTATAGAATCAACGATTTTGAGAAAGTCCTTGAGATGTTGATTAGGATCTTCGGAACGAAGTCCATGGAATGCGCATCCGCTTTGCACCAACCGGATGGTGTCGGATCGCAAGGGTGTGACATTGGCTCCTTGAGTGAGCTCAATGGTGTTTCGATAGCCATGGTGGCTAGGACGGGAGTACTCTCCTAAAGTACGGGCTCTAGGAGGTGGTGGTTGTTGTTGTGGTGGTGGGTTGTTGGGATTAAGGATATTACCATCTTCCATGATGTCGAATGGTAATGGTTACGAACAAAGAAACGAAGAAAATAGATAGACTAAAGAAAACCTAGAAAAATAAAATAAAAATCTCACTAGAAAGGAATCTAGTGAGTAGACCTATAAAATAAAAATTCAACCTAAACAATAACTATTCCCCGGCAGCGGCGCCAAAAACTTGATGCGTGGTTTTGCGACCTTACAACAGGTTTTACCTCTCGAGGGATCTCAAGAGGCTTACAACCCCACCAGGCAGTGTACCTGACCGATGTAGTATAGTGTAGTGGTAAGTACGGGGATTGATCGTTCTCCACAGGGAATAGTGTTCGTTAGGTATGAAAAACTACTTTAATAGGTCTAAGGGTGAGAGAAGATTCTTTTTATGTTTTTATATTTTTATGAAAGCAAGTAAAATCTCGGGTTTGAAAGAGTGGGCGGAATTAGTTGCTAGTCAACTAACCCAAATTACTACGAATGCAAATAAAATAAAATAACAAAAATGAAAATGTTGGTGAAAACTTATGTGGAGGGAAATGTGTTTACTTAGATTTCCTTACTCCCTAACTATCTTTTACCGGTTGATTAGTGTGTATTAGTCGCGTGGATGACGGGTGTATTCCTTAATACCATTCGTGGGGTGGCGTACGTACTTCCCCAACTCTACAAGCTCCTACTTCACTTCTATGTCGAGCCGGCTAGGAAGCTCCTAACATGGGATCACTAGAATTCGCTTGTGCATTAAATACAACCATAAAAACCTTTAATACGCATTGGTTCATGTTTCTTAAGACGTTCAAGCAAGTTACCGAATAGGAAGTTAGCCAGTTTTCTTAAGCCTAACATAGATGAACAATCATCCAATACAACTAACAACACACTAATAACCAATAATCAATAGCTAGGTTTCATTAGATCTAAGCAAACACAAGATAAATCTAGCCTAACATGTTAAACAAAAGACAAGAATAAGATAGAATCAAACAACACATAGACATATTGAATGATTAAATGATAACTTATCTTCAATGTAACATGGAAGATCTCAAGGCAAAAAGCCTTGAAAGAGCTGCCAAATTCGTCCTAGGGTTTTCACACACAAAGTTCCCCAATAAGTTCCACACTAATGACAAAAAATTAGAAAACTATATATAGACTTTTGGATCTGACGGCGTCACGTTATGGAGTGTGACGCCGTCACCTCGCCGCTTTTAGGGTTCTCGGATGACCTTCTTGTCGCCGTCCCTCTTTAGCTCTCCAAAATCCGTTCTGGCTTATCAAGGCTTGACGCCGTCAGACTATGAACGTGACGCCGTCCCTCTTTGAATTATAACGTGACGACCTTGATCAGATTAAAGCGTGACGCCGTCAGAATTTCCATGCAATTTCTCTGGCTTATCATGAGTAAATTTCACATCCACCACTTTTGCCAAGGCATGACGCCGTCCAGGGTTAAATATGATGCCGTCAAAGGTAACTTTCAGCCGATTTTTGAGACTTTGCCGTTTTTTTCACTTTTATGCTCCAAAAACGTCCAAATGCCTCCTTTTCCAGATTTCTTCTCAAAAGTACCTAAAATGACAAAAGGAACGATTTAGGGCAATATTTGATCAAATAAATACGATTTAGGCTTAAATGACCCCTTAAAAGCGGTACACTTTTCGCTTCATCAAGTTTCTCATACAATCGTCACAAAGTACAAGACCAAAACATTCATCGACTAATGAATTGAAATCAACCACTATTGAGAACCCTTTCGACATTTAGACTCAACAATGATTAATCAAGACAATAAACAAGACAAGTTCCAATTTAACCAAATATGATGTTATCATCATATTTCAAACAAACACTACAAATATCCAAACATCCCTTTATCACAAGTTATCATAATATCCAAACAAGTATACAAAACTATTCCATGGTTATTTCAATCGAACACAAAGATTCAACAATCATGGTAATCATAAACATCATGAAATATTAAAGTAACAAGGTTTACCCAAAGTATGAATTACAATAGGCAAAGGTAAAGGATTTATAGCAACCTTCAAGCCTCCAATCAACTATATGCTTTCTACCAAGCCGGAAAATAATACCCAACACCTTCTTCCATGTGTTTGAGCCTTCTTCTAAAAATGGCAGAGGTTGGTGGTCTTTTGGGAGAGATAAGTTGGTGAAAATTCGTCCTTAAGGGTGGAGGGTAGAATTTCACAATGAAAACCAAGCCTAAGCACTCATATATATAGTAGAAATCAACCCTTAGCCTCTAAGTATGAAACTTGGGCACTAAGTGTCATAAAATACCAGGAAATTGAGTAAATGGAGGTAAGTGATTGGGCTTGGGGCTTAATGACACTTAATAATGCATTAAAAATAACTTGGAAAGGTCAGATTGGTCCACCCGATCGGATACGGGACCATACCAATCGGATGGATGAAAAAGTTAGCTCCATCCGAATCGGTTGCGGGCCAATACCGATTGGATGGAGCATTTTCACCTGAAATGATAAACACAAAAGTTGTAGATCCTTCTCTCCCGGTTCCGTAGCCGCTTGAATCATCTAAATCCGAGTTTGTATGCTCAAATTATGGCCAAAATGTGGGAGGTGTGCGGGAACAACGAGTCTTCCATTATTTCTTCGTTTTAGCTTCTTTTCTTCATTTCTTTTCTCGTTTTCCCTCTTGTGCTTTATTTTTGAGTCTTTGGAGTGACAACTTCATGACTTTATCTTCTCGAATATACTCCAAGCGACTCGCTTTTGTCGGGAATTCTTCGTATATGCATAAATCTTCGTTTATTGATCGTTTCTTCGTCTTTTTCTTGGTTTTCTTTATCGTGAGCTTCCATGAACTTAAAAATAGGAATTATACTTCATTAAGTACCATAAGTTCATAAATGTGATCAATATATATATGCATAAAATCCACGATAACGCTCCTAAAAACATGTACAATTTAAGTGTTATCACGCGGGCATTCTTATCATTCGTTCAACATATTCAAATACGTTACGTTATATATTTATATAACGAATTCTAATGAATAAACCTAATGTATTATTCAACGACTTTCGAGGAAACGATAATTATGAATTCAATAATATAAAAACAAGATAATATTATATATAATATTATTTTTGAACTTTAAGCATTTTAAGCATATCATTCACTCTTATCACGAACAAATTCGTTATTCGATACATTTCCACAATCAAAATTCGTTTTAAGCCAAAACTGTCCAAATCTCAGACATCACTATTATTCAGGTCATGTGTTAGAGCCGTTCTCATAATTCACTTGATTTCACATTTCACCTTTGCCAGTTATACTCAAGGTGAGTTCATAGCCCCACTTTTAACTCGTATTTGCTTTGCAAACTTGGGGTGAGAAACATGCTTACTTTTATGGACCATTTAAACAATACTTTTGTTTGATAAAACTATTACGTGTTAGCCTAAGTACTGTATCCCAAATTTATGCTAATACTCATGTACCGTTAATTCCTGCTGGGAAGCACGAGTGATATAATTAGATCTATTAAGGGTGACACCTCCATCCGTGTTGGAGAATCAATAGTCCAGATAGGACAAATGGATGTATACCGTGTTGAGTTACAAGTGTCACGGGATAGAACACTTGCTGGGCCTTATTATTACATGAACTCATCTCATGCACACTGTCGTAGCTTCGGTAACATGGAACTTAACGCAACGTAATAGCCTTTCGTATAGCATTATGCGCATTATAATGTTAACTTGTAAACTTATTGGTCCAACTTTACTGCTTTATGTAAACCTATGAACTCACCAGCTTTTAGCATGTTTTTCTTAGGTGTTTAGTTGTTTGATATATGATGATGCAAGGCAGCGCTTGGCAGGGGCATAGACGTACTTTTGGATGTACACAAAACACTCATGACCAAAGTTTTTGTACTATGGGACAACTTAAAACTCTTATGGGCCTTGTTTTTCGCTTTTCATAATTATGTAAAACTTATGTTTTAATTAATGAAGCTTTAAAACGGATTAGAAAATCCGTTCTCTTTTACTTGTGTTGTGATCCAAATACGTAGCACCCCAGATATCCCTTTCCACTGCGATCTGATTTGGGGGTGTTACAGATTGGCATCAGAGCTAAGGTTATAGAGAACTAGGTATACATAAAACCTAAACTATAACCGCTTTTTACAAAAACTCAACCTATGACCGCCATATGCCAGCCTGCCTTACTTGCCACTTTACTTGCTACTCTACTTATTGTTTCAGCAAGCTTAGCATATACTTACGTGCTACTTTTGTTGTTCCCGTTACACAACTAGAATTAACTACAAAGTTAATCTAATTATGTTCCATGATTGAGTAATAGATTGATTAATTAAACAAATAAGTAAAAACGTAAAAGATAAAAGCACAAGTTTTTCAACGTTTAAATTCTTATTAGAAATTAATCAAAATAATCTATACCCAAGTGTTCGCGGAATAAACACTTGGGATTGAAACGACAAGGTATGGTATGTTCTCCTCACTAAACTCAAGCTATGCTTGAGCGACAACAATGAATGAACCACTGAGCTATCTCAGGGACTAGGTTGCTCTTTGAGGGAGAAAAGTGGTTTTGTGAATGTATAAGCATTAAGTGCACAAAACTTGTCCACTTTTCTCCCTTATGATCCTATTTATACACAAGTATAAAAGAGCACCCGTGACTATAAAGACAAAAAGAATGACCTAGCTAATCAGGACAAAATACAACAATATTTTATCACTGTTACAAGAATCTATTTTGGGAATAAGTTAATACTGCTTTATGAGTAACAGTGATGACACTGCTCTTGTTCTCAAGCCTTTCAGGGAAAGTTTGACTTTGGCCTGATAAGGACTTCTCCTTATCTTTTCAAACTCTTCCCGCCTTGTCCCGCCTTTCTTTCAGACTTCAGATTCTTCAGTCTTGGTCTTCAGTTTTCAGTCTTCAATCATTATAGTTGTTGAGGAGACTGGAGTTCAGTGAGTTATTGTCATCACTCACTGAACCAATTATCTTCTTCTTTGGCTTAAGTGACACTCAGGGAGTTCCGCCTCACTTAATGGTGAATCTTTCTTCTTAGACTCGTCCTAAGTATCCTGAAGATAACTCACTGGGTGACTGTTCACTCAGTGACCTAAGAGCATTCACGGTTGTTTAACACTTGGGCTAATTTGTATTCAAATCCTTGTTTTCAGGACGCTTGGGTACTGAGTGGACCCAACAATCTCCCCCTATTTGGATATAAATTATGCCTAAGTGTTTGATCAGTGTAAGTGAGCAAATGGGCTTCTTCTTACACTGAATATATTAGAAAGCTATTAAAGGACACTGATATAATAAAACGTGGGCCATCATTTTATTCATATCATTACAAAAGTCCTATAATCTAAACATAATACTCAGGGATCTGAATTCAGGCTTCCGAGATTCCCATGAGTTCCAACTTAGCCTTCTTAGACACCAACTTCTCCTTGTCGGGTCTTTCATTCATCATCTTGTCCATCAGCCTTATAAACTCTTCGTTTTCAGGGCTCTTCACGTGAAGTGCCATCAACTTGTATGCAAGAAGAGTTGTTGTTTCCACCAGGTTTATATCACTGACTCTTTGAAAGGCCTGTTGGCCAAAATCATCGACGAAGAAGATACCATATTCAGGAAGCTTGATTACTTGGTTGGGAACGAACTTGACCCCTTCAGGAGGAATCCTGTTGCAGTGAAGGGTAACCATGAATTGTTCAGGTTCTTGGCTTATAGCTTTCCTCTTCTTCCCAGTCTTCTGAGTTGGTTCAGGAATTGCTAGTCCCTGAGAAGCAAGTGCCTTCTCATGATCTATTCCCAAGCTCTTAGCCACCCTTTCCAGTTCCTCATATTTGTTGTTCAGGGTAGCCAGAAGGTCAGGAACGATCCTGTTCTTCTTCTTCCTCAGGATGGGCCCCATCATGTCCCATTCTTTGATCCCATAATCTGAGAACTTGAAGGGTGTGTTCTTCTCAGACTTCCTAGGCCCTCTGTGAACAGTAATGCTTATGGGCTTAGTGTTGGCATGAATGGTCATGTCAGTTATGGGACCTTCACCCTTTGTCTTCGTCATGTACCACAGATACTTCTCATAGGTTCTCCTCTTCCTTTCAGTATTGAACTTGACCTTAAGATTGTGTTCTTTGATTCGGTCAGCCTGAAGTTTGAGGAATTCTTCCCCCTTGATAACCTGCTGACCTCATTGGCCACTTCAACAATTACTAGTCTACTGAGGAATGGTAGTAACAACAAGTGCAGAAGTAGTTGAGGTTTCTGGTATGTAGCTTTGGAAAGGAACAGCTTCAGTTGCAGGTTCAGGAATGGGTTCATCAGGTTTCTCCCCCTCAACAAATGCTGGAGCTTCAGTATAAGCATCTGTTGACTGAGGAGCTTGGGGAACTGGAGAAGTCTGAAGAATCGTCAGTATGGTGGAGACCATGTTCTTTATGTCAGTGGTCTCATTCTTCAGGACGAATATGTCATCTGCCATGGTGACTTGAGCTTCGGTGAGTTCGATGACCTTGGTGGTGTAGTGAGTGATCAGCTCATTATGTTTAGTGGAGAGCTGATCAAAGGCTGATGAAATTTTTGTTAGGCACTCCTGGGTATCGGATACTGACTTTTGAATGGCATCTTGCTGAGACCTGAGCGGTTTAAGATCCACTTTTTTGAGGAGCTTGAGAAGCTCAGTAATGTTGGTGGAGGTGGTCTTCTGAGTATCCATGAACTCAGTCAGCTTGGTAAGGAGAGCTGGATCATCTTTGAACTCTTCTTGAATGGCACTAAGAGGCTGTAACACATTGTAGAACTGCATGTCTTGTGCATAGCCCAGTTGGTCAATAGATGTCCTCAGGTCACTGATTTGTTTATCAGTGAAGGCAGCGACCTGGTGAAGTTTTCCTTGAGAGCCTTCAACAGCAGCCCTAAAGTCAGCATAGGAGGCTGCTGCGTCAGTATGTTGATCTCATTGTTCCTTGGTTATCACATTGAAGAGGGCAGTGTTTGACTTACGGAGGAACTTGACTAACTGCCTTTCAGTGAGAGGTAGAACATTATCATACTTTTGCAGATATTCAGGAGTTGCAGGAGCAGAGTCTGTGGAGTTGCCTGATGATGATGGGGATGATGATGTAGGGTTATGTTGGGGTTCTTGTTCCTCAGGAGGAGGAGATGATGATGGTTATGCAGTGTGCTGAGGAGAGTTGTAAGTTTCAGTCTCCAGATCATCCCCAGCAGCAAAAACTTCTTCATCTCCAAAATCAACCATCTTCTCGTCTGACTCTTCGTTAAGCAGCATCTCGAGATCTGCAAGAGTTGGAACCAGGTGTGAATCCGGCTCCCCCTCAAAAGAGGGCTCGCCTTTGTTTTGGCCAGGTCTTGACCCCTCTAGGTGAACAGAGTGGGTTTTCTCTGCCTGGTCCATAGGGTCAGTTCCTAAGAGACTAGATTCGCCATTTGGGGGGGGGTGTAGGTTCCATATCAGCGGGTGGTTGCATGCCTCCTGAGTCTTTGTCCCCTTGGGTGCCTTCAGGGACTGGTGGGTTTTCTCCAGTACCATCACTAGCCAGTGATTTGTTGAGGTCTCCCTTTCCATCAAGGTTGTACTGCCCTGACGAAGATATAGGGACCGTTTCTCCTTGAGACCCTGAGTGTGATTGCTCAGAGCCGTAAACAGGAAGTTGTATGTTGAGGTCCCCCTTTCCACCAAGGTTGTGCTACCTTGATGAAGATTTAGGGGCCAGTCCTCCCTGAGACTCTGACCGTGATTTGTCAAAGCCATAAACGGGATGTGAGAGGGTGTGGGTCCCCTTCTCAGCAGAGTGGTGCGGCTCTACAGAGGATATAGGACCCTGTATTGTTCTCCCTCAGGCAAAGGTAGTGATTGACGAATGCCTTCATCGGGATGTGAGGGTTGGATGGTTCCTGACCCCACTGACTTGTATATGTCAGCAGAGCCATGAGGAGCAGGTTTGCCTGAGGACACTGAGGATGATTTCTCAGTACCCTCTGTTGGCGGTTGTTCTTTGGCCAATTGGGTCTCAACTGTGGGTGTCTCAGTGGGCTTGGCCGATTTTTGCCTGCTTTTCTCAGGCTTGGAGGAAGAGGTCTCAGTGGCGAGTGGTTTGGGTTGAACCACCTTCCTGGACCCCTTCTTCTTTATTTTCTTCTTCTTCTTGGAAGGAGAAGGCACTGGTGATATAGATTCACGGCCCTGAATGACCATCAACATGTATGTGGTCAGGGCAACGGGTGTAACCTCAGTGAGGTCTCTCGAGTAGTTTGCCTATCAGGGTCAAATCCCTGGACATTGGGTCTAACATACTCGGAGCCTAATAGGTCCTGAAGTACACAAAAAATGAACCTAGGGTAAGACATGTGTCTCTGCCTGGATTTCCCTGATAGCTTCACGATGAGGTCTTTAAAGATTATTTCTCCAATATTTATTTTTCTACCCTCCAGGAGGCTAAACACTATCATTTGTTGAGTAGTGTTCAATTACTCCGTGGAGGATTTGTTTCCACCAAGGACCTGAATGACAAAGGTCATCAGGATCCTCCAGACAGCAGGAAACCAGGTTTTGATGATTGGGGCTTTGGCCAATAAAGTCCCTGGGGCCACATCAGGGTGTTTGTCATCATGTGGCCCAAGTAAAAGCAGTTCGGCCTTTACTTCAGCTTCAGTGGGGTAAGGGTCAAAGTTCTCAGTGAAATTAAGGCATGTGGCTTTGATGAAGGTTTGGTAGTCTAGGGAGAGGGTCTTTCTCCTATTGTTCACTGAGAACGTGATAATGGAGTCCTTGATGAAATCAGGGCCGGTGGCCACTGCAGTACATCAGAACTCCCTCAAATAGTCATGGTATATGACTGGGGGTGTTTTGGTGAATGTCGTAGAGAGGAAGCAATTTTGCAAGTATTTCACCATATCCTTATGGCCGGAAATTTTTCCGGGTAGGCAAAATTCCCTACGACATTGTTTTTGGTCAAGTCTACGCCCTCTAGTTGGAATTCCACATTAGGGGTACATGTAATAGCTTTGGAAGCAGCCATTTTAAGAAGATGGTCTTGGTTTGGTAAGAAAAGGTCTGGGTTTAAAGGTCAAGAACACACACACTAGTTTTTGAAAAAAGGCAAGAGTTTGATTAAAATTTCTAAAACGTGTGTGTGTTATTTTGTTTGAGGGTATTTATAGGGAAGTGGAGAGGAGGGGTGGTTTTTGCACGTTTACAAATTTTACTTTAAATTTAAAAACTGTTTTGTACAAAACGTTTCATATCCGCATTAAATGCCACCACTTCACTTTCCCGGGTTTTGCGCAACTGTCGAGGTGAACAGTTGTGCCGTCTGTAAAAAGTGTATTTGCAGAATGACATCACCACAAATAATATCAAAAGATATTGAGTGTGTGGAGAGGCATTAAATGCCAAGTGGGATATGTGGTGATGAAGTGGGGGCCCAAGATGTAGATGCCAGATGGCAAAAGAACATATATACCTATATTAAATAGGAGTTCAGTTACCAACCTCAGACATTTACTAACTAAATACTTAGAGCATTAAGTATAGCATTGAATGTCATTTGTTGAGTCTTGAGGCCCCTGAATGACTTTTCATTCAGTGAGGGTGTTTAGGGAAGGTTATTCAGTGATCTTATTTACTGAGAGACACATTAAGTCAAGGACCTGAGGTTTTCAGATTTTACACTTAGTTGGA
Source organism: Artemisia tridentata subsp. tridentata (assembly GCA_021014915.2). Taxonomy (NCBI): domain Eukaryota; kingdom Viridiplantae; phylum Streptophyta; class Magnoliopsida; order Asterales; family Asteraceae; genus Artemisia; species Artemisia tridentata. The sequence continues at coordinate 39,274,209 of CP139502.1, forward strand.
TGGATTCTATCAGTGGACTGATTCTCAATATCCAACATTCCTAATTCAGCTTTCAGTCTAGTGAAAGTTGGTTCATCCAATAGTTTGGTGAATATATCAGCTAGCTGATATTCAGTGGGAATGAAGTGTAATTCAATGTCACCATTCATGACATGGTCCCTGATGAAATGATATCTGATATCAATGTGTTTGGTTCTCTGATGAAGAACAGGGTTGTTTGAGATAGTAATTTCACTTGTGTTATCACAAAAGATGGGAACCATCTTATAATGGATGTCATAGTCACTGAGTTGACTTTTCATTCATAGCACATTTGTACAACAACTGGCTGCTGCAACATATTCAGCTTCTGCTGAGGACATGGCAACTGATTGTTGCTTCTTAGCACTCCAACAGACTAATTTTCCACCAAGAAATTGGCAGGAGCCTGAGGTGCTTTTTCTATCCATGTTACAGCCTGCATAGTCAGAGTCTGAGTATCCATTGAGATCAAAGCCTGAACAATTAGGATAGTACAATCCAAGACTTGGAGTACCTTTCAGGTACCTGAGGATCCTTTTAACAGCTGTGAGATGTGATTCTCTTGGGTCAGACTGATATCTGGCACACAAACAGACTGAGAATTGGATATCAGGCCTTGATGCAAGTAGATACATCAGTGACCCAATCATTCCTCTAAATAGAGTTTGATTGACTGGTTTACCAGCAAGGTCAGGACCTAGGTTGTTTGGAGGAACCATGGGGGTTTTCACTGAGGCACAGTCACTGAGCTCATACTTTTTCAGCAGGCTTCTAGTGTACTTCTCTTGACTGATAGAGGTTCCCTTATCAGTCTGCTTGATTTGCAGTCCAAGAAAGTAAGTGAGTTCTCCCATCATGCTCATTTCAAATTTCTTTGATATCAGTTTTTCAAACTATTTGCAAAGCTTATAACTAGTTGAGCCAAATATGATGTCATCCACATATACTTGAACAAGAATGACATCTTCATTTTTCCTATAGATAAACCATGTGTTGTCTATCTTACCTCTGGCAAATTTGCTTTGGATGAAAAACGCTGAAAGAGTTTCATACCATGTCCTAGGAGCTTGTTTCAGTCCATAAAGGGCTTTGTCAAGCTTGCAGACATAATCAGGAAACTCGCTGCTTTCAAATCCAGGAGGTTGTTGAACATAAACTTCTTTTTTTAGTGATCGATTTAGGAATGCACTTTTAACATCCATTTGGTACACTTTGAAGTTCATGTAGGTAGCAAATGCAAGGAAAATCCTGATGGCTTCCATCATTGCCACTGGTGCAAATGTCTCTTCATAGTTAATGCCTTCTTGTTGATTGTAGCCTTTGGCAACAAGTCTGGCCTTGTTTTTAATGACTATGCCATTTTCATCAGTTTTGTTTTTGAACACCCATTTCATGCCAATGACTGAAACATCCTGAGGACATTTGAGCAAGGTCATTACCTTGTTTCTTTCAAATTGTTCTAGTTCATCATGCATGGCCTGAACCCAACTAGGATGTGTTAGTGCTTCTTTGACACTTTTAGGTTCAATATTGGAAATGAAGTCCAGAAACAGGCATTCATTGGCTGAGGCTGCCTTCAGTTTTGTAGCCATGCTTCTAGTAAGCATACCATCAGTAGGCTCTCCAATTATGTTGACAAGTTCTATATCTTTAGACCTAGTCCAACTGTCCTGAGGTCTTGGATATTGATTAGAACTTGTGGAGGCCTGATTGGGTGGAGGTGTAGGTTCTGGTGCAGACACTTGATGATCTTCAGGATCTTGAGTGTCTGACTGACTTGGTTGATCATTGATATTGATTGGTTCTTGAGCACTTTGTTCAGATTGATTGATTGCATCAGTACATCTTTGTGCTTCAACAAACTCAGTGATGGTTGGGTAAGGAAGGTTGTGAGGGACAATGTAGTAGGAAATATCAGCATCTGCTTGATATTGAGTGGAAGGATTATTCTAAGGATGATATTCATCAGGAGGATATCTCGATGAATCATCAATTCCTATCTCTTCCACTAAGGTGTTTGAGAATCTGATTGCTTCAGTACTCTCATCAAAGGTGACATGAAATGTTTCCTCAGTTTGTTGTCTCCTTGTATTGAACACCCTGAATGCTTTAGAGACAAGGGAGTATCCTAGAAAGTATCCATCATCAGCTTTGGCATCAAATTTCCCTAAGTGATCCTTGTGATTATGAATAAACACAAGACACCCAAAGACATAAAAATAGCTCATGTCAGGGATTCTTCCCTTGAATAACTCATAAGGAGTTTTGCTATGTCTCTTAACAATGATGGATCTGTTTTGAGTATAACAGGCAGTTTTGACTGCTTCAGTCCAAAAGTGTTTGGATAGGACTAATCCGTTTAGCATTGTTCTAGCAGCCTCAATGAGTGTTCTATTCTTCCTTTCAACAACACCATTTTGTTCAGGTGTGTAAGGAGAGGAGAAGTTCTGAGAGATTCCTTTCTCATCACAGAAACATTCAAGTTCATGGTTTCTGAACTCAGTCCCATTGTCAGTCCTGATTTGTTTGACTTTTATGTCATTTTGGTTTTCAATGTTCTTGACAAAGGACATGATTGTTCCAGCTGCCTGACTCTTTTTGGTCAGGAAGTAAACCCAAGTGTATCTTGAGTATTCATCCACAATGATCAGAGTATACTTCTCGTGGTTAATGGATCTAGGACTGATGGGCCCAAAGAGATCCATATGGAGTAGATGAAGGCAGCTTCTGATGGAGAAGTTTGTTTTGGTTTTAAAGGATGCTCTATGATGTTTACCTTTTTCACAGGCAGAGCAGGGTTTATCCTTTGAAAACACAAGTGATGGTAAGCCAAGGACCTTGTTTTGTTTGACAAGATTGTTTATATTTTTGAAGTTCAGATGGGAGAGTCTCTTATGCCAAAGCCAGTTGAGGGTTTCAGTGGCCTTAGCAAAGAGACAAGTTCCATTCTGAGTTAGAGTAGACATATCTAACACATAAACATCTTGTCTTCTTGGTGCAATAAGAACTACTTCTTTGTTTGCATTAAAGATGATACCTTGCTTATCATCAAATTGAACTATGTATTTTGCATCACATAGTTGACTGACACTGATTAAATTGTACTTTAGACCATTGACATAAGCTATCCTAGTAAAAACTATTCCACTACAGTTTACTGAACCATAACCTTCAGTGAGACATGATGAGTTATCAGCAAATACCACCTGAGGTCCTGGTTCCTCTACATACTTGTGCAGATATTCTTTCACACCAGTCATGCTCCTTGAACATCCAATATCTAGATGCCAAACTGGCTCCCTGGCATGTCTCTGCACAAATAGTAAACTGTGTCAGTTCTTTCTAGGACCCCTCTTCTTGGAGGGCTTGGCTTTAATGGCTTTTTTAAAAGTAACAATTGATGCATGGTCAGTGGTGGTATGGACTGAGCTTCCACATATTTCGCATTTGATTGCAGATGTGGACTCAGAAGACTGAGAGGATGACTTAGGAATTCCTCTTCTAGCCTGAATGACATTTTCATATCCTGAGGTGTCATGAGTGGGATCTCCACATATGTCACAACTAGTGTCCATTAGACAATCCTCAGGAAGGTGGTCATTGAAGCCACAATGTGGGCAAGGTGAAAAAGGCTTAGCCTTTTGTTTCTGCTTCTGCTTAGAATCAGAGGGATACTTAAAAGCTTGTGCTTTAAAGTTTGCAGCTTTGGATGTGACTGTGTATGACAAGTGATCAGAAGTTCTATGATCTTCCTTTTTGCATACCATGCAAAAGAGGATTCTATAGCAATCATCAGTGGAATGATTTGTATAGTTACACAACTCACATCTTTGCTGATAGGTTTTGGTTTAGTGGTGCTTGAGGAAGCTGATTTGAGTTCCTTCATCTTAGATTGAGGAGGTTTCTCAGAAGATTCAATCTTCTCACTCAGCTTCCTGACAAGCTCAGCCAACTGATCATATTTTAAATCAGGGCTTTCAGTTTTCACTTCAGTAGGGACTGAAGTTGTTGAGTCATCAGTAGGAACTGAGACTTCAGGTGTGGCCTTTTCAGGATGGTTTTTCCCATTCCTGACTTCTCCTTTGGAGAATGCTGAGAGTAGACTAATGGTGTAAGGTCAAAGCATGGTGCAGCTCCCTGAAAGACTTTCAGAGGTGGGAGTGGTGCTTGTGATTTTGATTCTGACTTATTGACAGACTCAGTACTACTGGTTTATTAGTGAGTCCAAGCATATCTTTTATAGCCTGACTTTTAGGTTGCAAGATTTTCCTAGTCTCAAAGTTAGGTAACTTACTGACTGGATTGTTTCTTATAATCTAGTCACTAGACTTGGGTACCATTTCTTGCTCAAAAGATATGCCAGCTGGTATAAAGGCCTTTTCACTATGACTCTCACTAGGGGATTCAGTGAGTTGGTCCTCTCCTATGACTTTCTTGTTAGCACTAGGAATAAGACTCACAGTTTCATAAACTTTAGGATTCTTTTTAGTCCAGCTTTCAATGATAGCCTTTTCTTTGTTAAGTTCATTTTGAAGAGCATGATTTTGTTTCAAAATCTCACTATTTTGAATTTGAAGTGTAACAGCTTCTAGCTTAGCTTGTTTTAAGACAAGCAATTCATCTATACACTTATTTAATTCTAGAACAAGATTGTTATATTTTGAAAGCAAATTAAGCCTTGTTCTTCAACAAACTTAAGATCAACATTAATGTAATTCATGTAAGATTGCCAATCAAAATCAACATCCATAGAAAGTAAAATATTTACCTTTTTCATGGTGATGTTGACCCACTCTCCATTTCTTGAATGGCTTTTTCCAACAGCCATATGATCATTGTCTGAAAGTGCCATCAGTGCACTGACCCTAACTTCTTCATCATCTGAGGAGACCTCTTCTTCATCCCAGTCATAGGCTTCAGCTACAAGAACCTTGTTCTTTGTTTGAACAGGTTTGGAAGTTTGAGCAGCCTGAGACATTGAGGGATTGGCCTCAAGGAGAGCAAGTTTAGCCTTAGCTTTTCTATATTTAGCTTCAAATTCTTTTTGACCATTTTGAACAATATTGTTTTGAAAATGTTGACTGAAGCATTTTTGTTTGAAACTTGCTAGTTCCTGAAGAAGAACTATTTCCAGAAAATTTATATGAGGGTTCTGAGGTTGTTTTTGAAAAACAGTCTTTAGCAAAATGACCATTTTTACCACATTTAAAACATTCAGTGGTTTCATTTGCTTTTGCTTTTGAAAAGTTTGTCTGGTTTCTTTTGATAAAACGTTTTGAATTAGCAAGGAGTGCCATTTCTTGGAATTCTAAGTGTAAATCATTAAGGTACTCCTCACTGGTTCTTTCATCAGCCTCATCATCAGAATTTTCTTGGAAATCATGTACAACACCATTAGAATAAAAGGCAGTGGATAAGGGTAAGGTAGTCAGGGTCTTTTTGGTCTCAAGAGCTTTCTTTGAGTCTGGGTATCTCCTTGAGATTAAGTTGTCTTCATAGACAAACTTCCCATAGATCTCAGGGAGCTCAAGGGTTTGAGGGTGATTAGCATTCCTAATGAGAGAAGTTTAACCACTTCTCAAGGAGACTGTTGAAGAAGCCAACATTGATTTCATGCTTAGACAAAACTACACCATCATTTGATAATTCATTTATCAGGGTTTTGTATCTGGTATAGGTCTGAGAGAGACTTTCAGAGTCTTTGGCCCTGAAAGTGTTATACTCAAGTTTCAGGTCCATGATCCTGTTTTCCTTGGTATCTGAGGGACCTTCAAAGCTATGAACCAAGTTAAGCCAAGTTTGTTTGGCTGTTGTACAGTTAATGACTGATTCCATTGTATCGTCAGGAAGACAAGATATAATGATGCTTTTCAGGCGTTGGTCTTGGTTAACCACCCTTCTCTCATCAATGGTCCACTGAGCTTCAGGTTTAGGTAACCCTTCAACAGTCTTAGGGACATAAGGACCTTCATTGATACATGTGATGTAGTATGGTTCCATACCAGTCAAGTAGCAAAGCATACACTTTTTCCACTTGCTAAATTTTCCAGCTTCAAGTCTGGGAGCAACAGCTGAATAGCTTCCTCCCTTTTTGTCGACTAGCTGGGGCACATTAATATCAGCCATGGTAGGATCTTGGTTTTAAAAACCTTTTTGAGCACTCTTTAGTTTTTAAAAGATTTTACAAACCAGAGGCTCTGATACCACTTGTTGTTCCCGTTACACAACTAGAATTAACTACAAAGTTAATCTAATTATGTTCCATGACTGAGTAATGTATTGATTAATTAAACAAATAAGTAAAAATGTAAAAGATAAAAACACAAGTTTTTCAATGTTTAAATTCTTATTAGAAATTAATCAAAAGAATCTATACCCAAGTGTTCGCGGAATAAACACTTGGGATCGAAACGACAAGGTATGGTATGTTCTCCTCACTAAACTCAAGCTATGCTTGAGTGGCAAAAATGAATGAACCACTGAGCTATCTCAGGGACTAGGTTGCTCTTTGGGGGAGAAAAGTGGTTTTGTGAATGTCTAAGCATTAAGTGGACAAAACTTGTCCACTTTTCTCCCTTATGATCCTATTTATACACAAGTATAAAAGAGAACCCGTGACTATAAAGACAAAAAGAATGACCTAGCTAATCATGACAAAATACAACAGTATTTTGTCACTGATACAAGAATCTATTTTGGGAATAGGTTAATACTGCTTTCTGAGTGACAGTGATGACACTGCTCTTGTTCTCAAGCCTTTCAGGGAAAGTTTGACTTTGGCCTGATAAGGACTTCTCCTTATCTTTTCAAACTCTTCCCGCCTTGTCCCGCCTTTCTTTCAGACTTCAGATTCTTCAGTCTTGGTCTTCAGTCTTCAGTCTTCAATCATTATAGTTGTTGAAGAGACTGTGGTTCAGTGAGTTATTGTCATCACTCACTGAACCAATTATCTTCTTCTTTGGCTTAAGTGACACTCAAGGAGTTCCACCTCACTGAATGGTGAATCTTTCTTCTTGGACTCGTCCTAAGCATCCTGAAGATAACTCACTGAGTGACTGTTCACTCAGTGACCTGAGAGCGTTCACGGTTGTTTAACACTTGGGCTAATTTGTATTAAAATCCTTGTTTTCAGGACGCTTGGGTACTGAGTAGACCCAACAACTTTGATGACACATACTTTTGTGTTAATTATATACATATACATGTGTATTTATATTATGGCTTATACTTTCTAGCCTTATACTAAAGATTATAAGTATCTTCTATATACTTACACACGTATACCATCTTTGTCACAGACTATGTCTTCCAAATCACTTGATATTACCGAAACTATTCTCCGTGCTACTTGTACATCACCTACCCTTCAGATCACTCCAGATGCTGAAGATCCCTATGTACAAGTGTCACAACCGTAGCCTGATACGGAACTTACTCCAAACACACAGATACCACCACCATAATCACCTACTCACTCACCTCTACGTCAAAGACTTAGGAGGACTACTGAGTCTTATTCAGATAAAGAGTTGATTGATTGTCCGATTACATTCGAGATTGGGCAAAGCTCGAGGGGAACTTACCAAGAGACAATTTGGAAGGATATTGAGCCAGACTCTCCACTGTCTAACGTTCCAGACTCCCCAATGCCAGACAACCCAGATGACGTGTCCACACCTAATCCCCCTGACTATAATGTAAGTACTCGTGATTCGATATGGACCCTTCTTCATCAGCAGGCTAGCGTACTGGACGCCCACACTGATCAGATGGAAAGGTTACAACCAACACGTTTCGAGCGGTATGATCGAAACATTGACACTTTGTTTAGGAGAGCCGATGTCGAGAGGCGAGAGGTGTTTGACTTAGGGATGAGGGTTGATGAAATACAGGATATTTATAACCATGAGCTTAGAAACTTGGATTCCAGAGTCCGCTGTTTAAGTAGAGACCATGCTCAGATACATGGTAGGGTAGAAGACGTTGAGAGGACACTATGGATGGCCAGAGACACGGCGAGGATCCAGGGTCAGAAGATTTCCGTCTTAGAGGCCATGTTGGCTTTTCAGTTGAGGATGTACCAGGAGTTCCAGAGACGCTTCACAAACATAGAGACTGCATAATTAGCGCTTGTGGCAGAGGTTAAGCATTTATGTCAAGGGCGTAACTAGTCTTAGATTCATATGTATCGTTGCTGTACCCACTAAATCGAGTAGTCTTCGGTTAGTGTCTGATATATTCTTCCAATAAGCTTGTAATTTTCAGATCTTGTAACCGACTTTTAATCTATAACAACTCATTTTGTTATATCTCTCTGCTATTGAGTATCTTGATTTAGTTCTTTCTTTCATGCTCTACTGTAATGCTATTCATTCATGTGATGACTTCTCATACTCTCTTGCAAAATCTCATCATTTGTTACTTTCTTTTGTAGACAAATGGCTCCACGCAAATCAAACCGTAATCAACACGCAACTAATGCCACTCCCGCTCCAAACGTGGTCAACCAGCCAATATTGGCACAGCTCGTGGCATAGCAGGTGGCTGAAGCCATGGCCGCTGCAGCCAATGTAGGATCAAGCACTAACACCGGTGATAGAGCCGCAAGACCCATTAATGGCAGTCGAGGCTGCACATACAAGGAATTTTGTGCTTGTGATCCAGGAAGTTTTGGAGGTATTGAGGGGGCTGTCAGCTTGGCAAGATGGCTAGAAAAGTTGGAAACTGTGTTCCGCATCTGCAATTGTGAAGAAGAGTCCAAGGTTAAGTATGCTCCGTATACCTTGACAGGCAGTGCTTTAACTTGGTGGAACTCTTACATGAAGTCAGCAGGGATGGATATTGCTTACGCTATGGCGTGGGAGCAATTCATGTCTTTAATGCTCCAGAAGTATTGTCCTCGCACTGAGGTAAAAAAGATGGAAGCAGAATTTTGGAACTTAAAGGTTCAAGGCACCAACATTGTGGTGTACACACAATGCTTCCAAGAGTTAGCATTACTATGTCCTGAGTTGGTTGCTACTGAGGCGCGACTGATAGAGCGTTACATCAGAGGATTACCCTTAAATATCAAAGGGAATGTATTGGCTGCTAATTCTACTGACTTGCATAACGCAATCTCCATCTCTCACAACTTAATGGATCAGGTAATCCAAGATATGGCAGAAAAAGGAGGAGATAACAAAAGGAAATGGGAGGATAACTCAAGAGCCAACCATCAGCCAAACAAACGACAGGAAGTCGGTAAGGTTTATTCCGTTGGACCTAGTGACCAGAAGCTCTATGCTGGAAAATCCCCTCTGTGTAACCTTTTTAAACTCCATCACAACGGGCCATGCACCGTGATATGCCGAAATTGTCAAAGAATCGGTCATATAATCAAGGATTGCAGATCCCAGTTCTTACTACTGCTCAGAGGGCGCCAGTGGCTAATCAAATAGCTCCTACCGTCAAGGACAAATCTTCCATTACCTGCTTCGGTTGTGGGGAAAAGGGGCACTTCAGGAATGAGTGCAGGAAACAGAGAAACCAGGGTAATGGTGGGAATCAAGCTGCTGGAAGGAACCAGGGCTATACAGGAAATGCACGAGGGAGAGTATATGTGGTTGGAGGAAGGGAAGCACCCGAGGACCCAAACGTTGTTACGGGTACGTTTCTTCTAAACAACCGTTATGCATCCATTTTATTTGACAATGGAGCCGATAAGAGTTTCATATCAAACACATTTAGTCAGTTGCTAGATAACATCCCTACAGCCTTAGACATTGTTTATGACGTAGAACTAGCTAATGGTAATGTGGAAAGAGTAGACACTATAATTCGAGGTTGCACACTAAACCTGTTAAACCACCCGTTTAACATAGACCTTATGCCAGTAGGGCTTGGCAGTTTTGACGTTATTATTGGAATGGACTGGTTATCTAAACACCATGCGGTAATCATCTGCAATGAGAAGATCGTTCGTATACCGTATGATAACGAAGTATTGGAAGTACTGGGAGATAGGAGCGACCGTGGAGGTGCATCTCGATTGAACATCATATCATGCACCAAAGCTCAGAAGTACATTGAGGATGGATGTCACCTCTTTGTACCACAAGTTGAGAAGAAAAAGAAGGAGCCTGAAGAAAAACGCCTAGAAGACGTGCCAATTGTTCGTGACTTTCTTGAAATCTTTCCCGAGGACTTGCCTGGACTTCCACCAGTCAGGCAACTCGAGTTTCAAATTGACTTAGTACCAGGAGCTGCACCCGTGGCGCGAGCACCGTACCGATTAGCTCCTTCAGAGATGCAAGAACTGTCAAAACAACTACAAGAACTCTCAGAGAAAGGTTTCATAAGGCCTAGTTCCTCACCTTGGGGAGCCCCTGTTCTATTCGTCAAGAAGAAAGACGGAACCTTTCGGATGTGCATCGACTATAGAGAGCTGAACAAGTTGACAACAAAGAACCGATACCCACTTCCTAGAATTGATGATCTATTCGATCAACTACAAGGTTCTAGCGTATATTCAAAGATCGACCTTCGATCTGGATACCATCAACTTCGAATCTAAGAAGAAGACATCCCAAAAACAGCATTCAGAACCCGTGGACACTACGAGTTCCAGGTTATGCCATTTGGTTTGATAAACACGCCAACAGTATTCATGGACCTTCACTACAAAAAAATAGGCTTTCAGAGACTGAAAAACCAGTCTCTGATACACCATGATCAGTTACGAATGGTCTATCAAGGACTGATTTTGCTAGGCACTAATCAGTTACAACAGCTTAGTTACGGAAAGTGACATTATCAACTGAAATTCAGTCCTTGTTGTATCGAACCAACGAGGACTAGAGATCAGTCTCCAAAATAAAAAAGTCAGTCCTTATTTCTATGGGTTGGTATCATGTTATTTCAGTCCCCAATGCATATTATCGGCGACTGAAAAGTCAGTCGCCAAAACTATGTTAGATCAGTTACTAACACATGGATTTAGGGACTGAAAATTAGTCCATAAACATTGTTTATAGTCCCTAATACGTTTTGTTGTTTTGTAGATTACCGTACCAAATCAGTCTCTAATAATAGGATTTAAAAACTAATTAGTCTCCGATGAAAGGCTTTAAAGACTGATTGTTAGTCACAGAATACAAATGATTTCAATCTATGATTTGCTACTTTTGGTGACTGAAAATTAGTTTCAAATCATCACCAAATCATTCTCTGTTAAAAGGCTTTGGTAACTGATATTTTGTTTTTTGGTACGGTTTCCTACTAAACCGTACCAAAATCCATTTGTTTTTAAAAAAAAATACATTCAGACTTTTTCCATAATCTGTGTAACCAAACACACTATGTACAAACAAAATTAAAAAATACACCGATGAACCGAAACAATTTTATTTACAGTAAACAATAACTTAAACATACAAATCCCATTCGCTACAAGTGTTCAACATACAAATCTGGGTTCGCTACAAGTGTTCAAAGACTTAGACAATAACTTAAACAAACGACATAAAACATAAATTGTTCAAAAGCATATATTGTGTAACGTTATGGTGGTATAATGTTACATGGATATTCTTGTTGACTACGATCAATTACCGAAAGATTCACACAACCACAAGACTTACTGAATCTAATAACTGATTGACACTCAAAAGGTCCTCAGTCTCGGCTGTCGCTAGTGAAGGCATGTTTGTACTTTCAAATGGATCTACATAAGTGTCATCATCCGTTAATAAAAGTGGAGCATTGTACACAAAACCAACACAGCTATATATAGTGTCCATTGAGGTTGATCATACTTGAAGCTTATGAAATTTAATAATTTACCTCATCCATCAATTTATGGTCTGTCGAACTATGCTGTGTTGTATCTGCAGAGGGGGAGCCTATAGGACACACATCGTCATCAGGTACAAATATGTTTAGCAATTGCGCTTTAATGCTGGAAATTTAGACTGCACACACAAGTTTTTCTATTGTCACTTCGAAAATAATGAAATTGTATGATTTACAAAATTGGGTAATAAATGTAGTTTTCATCATAAATGAAAATTTCAACCCATTCACTTATGAAAAATGGGTCGATATGGGTGTTAAATAGAAAGTAAAGTGTTGCAATTGTCCTATTTATCAAAAAATAAAACTTGGTGTTTCAAAAAGATATATCAATGATAATTTAAAAGCATAATAATAATTTGCTCCTCTTCTGTACTGCTTCTATTCCTTTTTTATATCTTTTATTTTCTATGACATGAAAACCATTTTTTAGAATAAGCCAAGATTTCAAACCTTTTCTTCAGAGGCAGGCATAGCAGGAACAATTGCTGTGGGCTGAGATTTTGAGTGAACTGAATTTGGACGGGAAATAGTAGACTGCCAATTGCACCAACAAAGATCTCAGGTTCAATTCTTTATATGTACTCTCAGGCATTGGACGAGTAAATAAAATAGACTTGCTTGATCAGACAATCGGATTAGTTTGCACATACGTAGTAGGGTGTCAGTGTTCTACTTGCCTCAGAAACAGAAAGTTGACATTGGTGTTCTCCCTCAAGAGACTAGCAATATGAGCATGCTCCTACACGATGGTGAAGCTGCATTTCACAAAAAAAGATGTCACAGATTCGGCACTTTCCTTGTCAGGAGAATTTGGTTGCAAGAAAGTAAATATGGAAGAGCAGCCAACACATCTTTGTGCATACATTTGTATCCATGTGCTAATAACACGCATGAGATCAAAGAAATTATGATTCCTAATGACCAAGCCAAGGAAGAAAAACATGAAGAAAGTAGCACATACCTATAATTTATACAACAGATGCTCTCGAGGCCATGTGATGAGAATTTGCTTCGCAATTCTGAATATCTTGATTGATTCTGCTTTATCCAGTGACTAGTTAACACGAGAAGAACTATTACTATATAAAAGAAAACTGAGTGTAGTCGCTGTATTGAAATATTTGGGATCTCAGAAGGCTGAGGTAATACATGACGACACAAAAAATTGGTCTTTGGATGTTTGGAATATTCATGAAACAAATCTAATATCAAATTGTGTGACATCAAATGCCTCCATGTATTCCTTTACATAACCAGCCCAAAACCCGCGTACATAATCCAGCCTTTGAAGAGTCTGTAGATGCAGGTTCTTCCTGTGACTCGTGCTTAGACTTTGAATTCTTTGCTCCTTCAGCCTTCTCATATACAGCATACATAAGTATCATATGTGCCAAAATACTTGCAAATAATCTCTAGAAAATGACCAAAATATTACCTGGCAGAAGGCAGTGATTAATTCAGGTCTCAAAATACAAAACTTGGAATTTGACTGCAAATAAGTATCATATGTGCCAAAAAGCATGTTTCTTTGCTCCTGGCAGAAGGCAGTGATTCTAGAAAATCAAAAGTCGGAAATGTATCATGGTTTGTAAAATGAAAAAAAAAAGTTAACGCATATGTATTTTGATTTGTAAAATAAAGTTAGCACACTCACCCGGGTTTTTTCCAACTCCCAATAGTTGCACAAATGATTCAAGTTATCTGGGTGACAACCAGGTTTAATTTTCTGTCTGGCCAATTGAGGATTTGTTTTCCCTCCAACACTCTTCCAATGCCTACTCAATTCCAACTCCCAAACGTGTGGTTCTATATAACACTCCGAATAGTTGACCAGTTGATTCCCATTCCATTTAGGTATGACTTGTCAACAATGGCTTTCCAGTGCTCAGTGTCTGAAACCAATTTATCTCTATTATTCATCCAGTCAGGGAATGTTTGAAGCCTCTTGGGCCATTCCTCAGGCCACTCAGTCCCTCTGTCTTCTATGGCAGAAGGAATAGGATGCAAGCATGAATTTATGGGAGCATACCTGATCCACAGGAGTCCACACAATTTACCAGTAAAAGTTATAGATTTCTATAATAATGCATATACTAACAGGTCCAAGAGGGTTGAGATGTTATATAGAACCACACGTTTATGCCTAAAATATTTGTGAGTGAAAAGTGAAGTTCAAAGATTAAATATACGATTACGTTGGCTAATAGCGTTCAATTTTGAGATTCACTGTCACATATATTAGTTACTAATCTTCAATAATTTAAAGTTTCAGTGTTAATTATACAAATATAGTAACAAGCATATATGCACTTACCAAGCAGCATCTGGATTCTCATTGTCTTTGCACATGGGAGGAACTTTCTTCCTTCTTAATGCATATATATCATTGGATTCTGGTTTCTGGAATATTCTAATACCAATATCGCTGACATCATCAGTTTTATGAGCCAAGATGTTCCATCCTAATGATGCTGTTAGCTTCGACATAGCTGGACAAATATCACGAGTATCCAGTGAGAATGTTATCATATAAAACTATAGTTTATGGAAGAATTAACGAAGCAAACCTTCATCTTCTTCAATACTGTCATGTTTACTCGACAAAATCAAGTAGCCAGCAGGTCGTAAGATTCTATTCATTTCTAAAAGCAGCTTACCACCTGGATAAGAAAACAAAACAGACACGCAGATAAGATTTTAAGTAATTGCTAATAATAGAATATACAACTAACGCCTAATTTGGTCAAAGTAGGGGAAGAAGTTGTACGAGAAAATAACATAAACACGAACCATTAGATTGCCAATGAATTTGACATTCTCCGCAATGAATAGTATCAAACGTGCCACTAGGAAAAGGGAGCCTCCGAGTTGCAAAAGGGCTAACTATAGCAGGAAAACCACGCTCAAGAGTAACCTGAGCGAGATCCACAAGGTCATCCTTCAAGCCTAGCGTAAGTGTAAATACGTTCTTGTCATGAACCCTAATTTGAAAATCACCAAAACATAAAATTGACCCATGAACACATCAAATTGATGATCAAATCGAAGGTAAAATACAATAAAGTACCTGATTTGTGAAGAAACTGACTTCAAATGGGGCTAGTTAGTCGTGTGTGACATATGTAGGTGGGTTTTTCTTAGGGGTTTTCGGTTTCACATAGTAAGAGAAAGAGGGAGCAAGTTTTATAGGTGATTGGAAAATGAAAATGAATTTTTGAGGTCTATGGAGGGATAATTTGATTTTGGTGAAAGATTTAGGGCGGGGCTTGTGAAAATACGGAGAGGGAAATATAAAGGAAAATCATTTTAATGCCTTTCCTTTAAAAATCACAAATATATAATTAAAACATGAAATCTTTAAATCTTTTATTTTATGAAAATTATAAATCTTAAAATAATTCATGTCATATAGATGTGATCCAAGAATGCATGCGTTAACTTATTCTTGGCACTTGTTAGTTTATTTATTCTAGGCACTTGTTAGCGTAATTCTAATAAGTAAGTCTAGCCTATTGTTTCATAAATTTTATAAGCTTACGTTTATAAGTACCATTATTATCGAAAGCAAAAATGAGGCTTACATATTCGGTTATTTGAGTTTATAAGGTAAAGAGACAAACGAAAACAGAAGCTTGACATAGGGATTTATTTAGTCACTAAAAAATTTCCCTCCAAACCTTTTTATTGTGTAGACATATTTGTAACTGAAACTTAGTCTTAGCTATGATCTCCATGTATTAGGGACCGAACTGTGACTATAATTAAGTCACTAACAAATTTTCTGCCAAAATTTTTTATTGCGCAAATATATTTGTAACTGAAATTTAGTCTTAGATATGATGTATATGTACTAGGGACTGAATTGTCACCCTTATTCAGTCACTAACAAATTTGCCTCCAAATTTTTTTCCCGTACAGGCATATTAGTAACTGAAATTTAGTCTCAGATATGGGGTCACTGAATCGAGGACTGATTTTTAGTCGCCGCAATCAGTCAATAAAAGGTCAGTCCTTAAAAGTATCAGTAACTGATGTTTCAGTTACCGATGCTATGCATCAGCGACTGATATATCAGTCCCTAGAAATTCAGTCTCTGAAAGCCTGTTTTTTTGTAGTGCTTATGAACCGGGTGTGCAAACCATATTTGGATAAGTTTGTGATTGTGTTCATAGAAGATATCCTGATCTACTCCAAGAACAAAGAAGAACATGAAAAACATCTCAAGATGATTCTGGAATTGCTCAAGAAGGAGGAATTGTATGCAAAATTCTCGAAGTGTGACTTCTGGATTTCCACTGTACAATTTCTCGGTCACGTGATTGAAAGCCAGGGTATTCACGTGGACCCTGCAAAGATTGAGTCAATTAAGGATTGGGCGACACCAACAACTCCAACTGAAATACGCCAATTCTTAGGACTTGCCGATTATTACAGGAGGTTCATCGAGGGATTCTCCAAAATAGCCAAACCATTAACCACCCTAACTCAAAAAAATGTAAAGTACGTCTGGGGTAAAGACGAAGAAGAGGCATTCCAGACACTGAAAGAAAAGTTGTGTAGTGCACCCATATTGGCCTTACCTGAAGGAAGCGATGACTTTATCGTATACTGCGACGCTTTGCACAAGGGTTTAGGTGCTATCTTGATGGAGAGGCAGAAAGTGATTGCTTATGCATCACGACAACTCAAGACACATGAAAAGAACTACACAACCCATGATCTAGAACTGGGATCAGTAGTGTTCGCTCTTAGGATATGGAGACATTCCTAGCTGGTTTCTCTTGTTGTTTAGGTTTAACAGATTCTACCTTAGCAACAGCAGGAAAGAAAGTTTTCTTCTCTACCTTATCATTTGACACCAAATTCTCAACTAATGGGGTATCAAATGATTCACTAACCTCTTTAAAACTCTCTTCACTATCACTTTTACATTCAGTCTCAGGCTTTTTGAGCTCCTTTACACTAGTATTTGACAAATCAAGTTTTGGAGGTGGAATAAACCTGTATATGGAGGTGCAACAGCCTTATATCCTATACATGTCTTAAATTTATCAATAAGCTGACACTGAACAATCCTATCTATAAATTTAGATGCCCCTGCATATCTCTCTATATTCACTTCAATGCTGTCCTTATCTAGCTTAATTTTTAAGTCTTTAAACATAATGTCTCTTTTCAAAACAACAATATCCTCAGTGAATACAGTTTCATTCTTTTTGTAGAAAACAAGTTGTTCTTCTACAACAGCTAAACCTCTCTTATGATTTGCTAAATTAAATTCAGATTGGTTAAGCTCTATTCTTAAGTCATCATAATGCTTTTTAAGAGATTCATAGCTGTTTAAAGCTACACAAGATTTTGAACAAGCATTATCTGTATATACCTCAGAATCTGAGAAATCCATCAGTGCCATGTTGGTAGGAGCTTCCTCTTCAGCCATAAAGCTCCAGTCAAATCCAAGTCCATCTATTGCCACCATAGCTTTTGAAGAAGTCTCTTCCACGTTCACAGTCTTCTTGGTGCTCTCTTAATTCCTACCCCTGTTGTCCTGGAACCTTGGCCCTCTGCATTCCCTAGCAAAGTGTCCCAACTTATGACAGTTGTAACACTCCACTTTTGACTTGTCATAACCAGCAGTATCACTTCCATTGATAGTGATCTTCTTTCCTGTCTTCTGGAAAAATCTCTTGGCCCTCATGCTCAACAAAGCTAATTGCCACTTCAAATCCATCTCCTCCAAGTCATCTTCATGAATTTGTATTAGGTCTTCATGAACAAGCTGAGACCCATTAGCTTGACTGGCCAAGAATGCATAGACAGTATCATCACTTAAACTAGTAGTACTAGTTTGTGAACTAGCAGTACTAACTTTAGGGTTAGCAGTACTAACTCCAAAAGCAGTATTAACCTCCTCGGTACTGCTTGTGCATGGAGATGACACAAAAGACATATTCTGAGAGCTTGAAATTGATCCTGCATGTCTTTTCACCTCTTGTTCTATAATCTTGAAGTTGTTGTAGAGGTCATCAAAACTCATAGTGTCTAGATCAGGCTTGTTTCTCCAGACTACTACATGAGTGTTCCACTCAGCAGGTAGACTTCTCAAGAATTTTAAATTGAGATCTTCTTGAGAAATCTCTACACCTAAAACAGCCAGTTGGCTCACAATCTTCTGAAGCTTATTGAAGATAAAATCAAGAGACTCAGTGCTTGAAGCACTAAAGTTCTCATACATCTGTTTAAGAAGAGTCTTCTGTGTCTTCTTCGTTGCTTCATTGCCTCCAAACCTTGTTGTTATAGCCTCAAACAAGGTCTTTGCATCCTTGTGCTTGCTAAAAGTCAATAGTTGCTCATTGGGGAGAGCCATCAGCAACATACTTCTAGCTTTTACATCATTCTTTTTCTGAAGCTTCTCTTCTGCAGTAACAGGACTTGATACAGTTGGGGCACCACCTTCACTTGTTGATGGTTTGATTGTAGGTTTGAATGAGTTGCCATTCTCTATGATGTCCCATAGAGCATAATCCTGCACTTGAAAGTATTGCTCAATTATGAGCCTCCACATCTCATAGTCACCCTGCTTTAGAATAGGCAGTTTAGCAGTGGTAGTGGTCTGAGTAGTTTCGAGATCCATTGTGTGGAACGGTTTTGTTCTTTTTGTTTGAGATATTTATGTATTGAATGTGTTTAGCATGCGGAATCTACTACAACACACTTAAAAGAACACAAGGTGGTGAGTTTAAGTAAACGTGAGAATGCAAAGAACAAAGAACACAACTTTGGTTAACACAAAACGATTCAATATTATTGATGAAATAATACGGATGATCTAAATATCACCGGGATTACAAAGTAATCTTGAATCTAAGATTGTGAAAGGATTTGTGATTTGAAGTAACTAAGTTACTTGAGAGATAGTTTGTTTTTGGTTATGAGTTGGTGAAGATGCATGCATGAAGTGGTGACTAAGATATCCTTTTATAAGATAAGGATATCTTATTACAAGATTGTCAAGTGGATGAATATAAAACTATACTTTGACTATATTGGCGCCTACAATTAAATACAACTACCAATGTACAACTCTGCCATATTCTTCTGTGAACCACAGAGGACTACACTACTTCTATATAACGTATAACAATGTACAAAGACTAATAATTCAACTAAATATCTATTACAAAATATCTAATCGACTTGACATAAGCTTGGCAGGCTCTTCATCAGCTAGCAGTACCTTCTACCCAGAAGGTACTGGTAGAACATCTTCGTACTCTTCAAAAATCAACTAGCAGGCTCTTTAACATCTTTGGCAGGCTCTTTGACTTGAACATTTTATTCCCAACAATCCTCCCCTAAACTTGTTATTTCCATTAAAATACACAAGTTTCTGATGAATAAAATACATACCTTGAGGATTTGAGAGAACTCTTCCAAAAACCTTCACTCTCTGTTCTTCCTTTTTCTTTCATATTGCTCAGATATGCTCCTCAGCAAACTCTGAACAATTTCTGAGTTCTCATCATCTTTGTCACACCTTAATCTCTTGGAGATCATGGTTTTAAGCACTTCATAACTAAGTGGATACTCTTTCTCAGCCAACATAAAGAGTTCTATCCCACTCTGTGTGAAAAGGTGATGAATATTGCTATGGCTTAGAAATTCCCAAGTTGTTGAAGGATCATAATAGGGAAATTTCCAATGAACATCTTTGGGATCAGGATCAAACATCCTATTGAATTCTACCCAAAGTTCTTGTTCCTTAGCATCTGTACTAGAAGTTGTGTCTAGTCTAATCTGCACTAGATTCCACAATTCTTCCAAATCTGCTCTGTCACATGCTCTAACTAAATTTTCAAAATTCTTGAAGATAGCAAACTGACCCCCAACCCTTGTTATTTTCCATGATTTTCCTAATCTATCATGGTTGATCTCCCAATCAATAATAGGTCTTCTACAGCTAATTGGATCAGCATGTATGATAGTAGGCAAAGTAATCAACATTTTACTTACTTGCTCTGTGTCCAATTTTGCTACTTCTTTCTTCTGAGCATCCTTCTTCTTCATTGAGGGGTGTACATCAGATGGAACATTGTAGTAAAGACTTTTGTAGGCTTGAAGATACAGGAAGAAGATTTCATCAGCAGATTTCTTCTTTAGTTGATAGTCAGTCCAATTTGCCTGACCTTTCAAAAACCTTTTCATAAAAATCACCTGATCTTTCTGAGCTTGTCCTACCTTAAAACCTCTCTTCTGACTTTCCTTCATCTTCTCAAAAATGTCAGCCAAAGCTGCTTCTTTATACTTCTTGTTGATGAATGATTCAAGTGCTTCTGTTTTCTCATCAGAATTGAGATTCTTGTCATTTACTATAATTGCTGCTTGACCTTTCACAATTGGATCATTATTGATAATCCATAGCATCTGTGCATCAAAGGTTTCTTGAGCAATTTAAGTATCAAGAAGAGTCTGAGCAGCATCTTCAGCATCTTTCTGCTCTTTCATTACTGCAAGCATTCTTGAAGCTTCAAGTGCTTTTAGCTCTTCTTCATGAACCCTTTTGGCCTCTTCTTCTCCTAAAGCCATCTGAATTTGCTGAGTTCTTTTCAACTTTTTGGACTTTGGCTCATCTTCAATCATAATGCCTTTGCCCTCATCCTTTGGAGTTGGTGCTTGTGATGGAGCAGAAGATTGCTCATCAGCAGCAAAAATCCTCCCCTGAACAAACAAATTCCCTTGAGGCTCTAAATCCCTCTTTCTCTTGTACACTTTCTCAGCAGACCCTTTGTACCCCATAGCCAATAGCCTTTCTATCCGAGCAGGCTCTTCTTCTGGCCTAGCAGGCTCTTGCCCTGCTCCAACAGGCTCTTCATCATAAACTTGAGTTCCATCATGAAATTCAAATTGAGCCTCTTCCTCATCTTCAGAACTATCCTTCCTCCCCTTTTTGGAAGAGTGACCTATCCTATCAGCATTTGACTATGAAGAACTAGATAAAACAACCTTTGCAGACTTTTTACCCTTTAGCTTCTTCACTTCACCCTCCAATCTCTTTACCCTCTTTACTAATTTGATGTTGATCTCAGAAAACTTCTTGCTTTGACTTTTAAGAGCATCTTCTAAGAACTTCACCTTGTCTTTCAGTTCTTGCATTGTCTGAGGTGATTGGGTTTGTGATACATGATGTGATGATGGTGGTGGTGTTGCTGATGGTACTGGAGATGGTATTGGTGATGTTTGATGTGTTGGGGAAATGTAACCATGTGAAGAACTAGATGATGGTGTATCAGCTGATGGTGTTGGTTCTTCTGGATGTTGTGGTAACATTTCATCAAAAAGTGGTATTTCTTCCCCTCTAAAACCAATTCTCATATTTGAAAATACTTTGTGAGAAAGTTTTGGTGTGTCATAAATTGAGTCTGTGGGAAGTAACAAATGTTTTAATTTTGCAATGATGCACCCAATAAATCTTGGATACATTAAAAACTTTGTTTCACTTTTCACATTTTTAATCAATCCCTCAAAAATATGTTTTGAAAAATTGTATTTTCTGTTTGTGGCTAAGCAAATGAGAGCAGAAGCCATGTTTCCACTAAATTGCTCCCAAGAGGTTTTCTTCTGGCTCAAACAGTGAAGGATTGTGTGAATCAAAAATCTCCATTGTGGAGTAAGATGCTTTTTCAGAAAAGTGAGTTTGTTAGACTCAGCATGATACCCCATTCTTTGTAAATTTTCAAAAATTTCAGTATCTGGTAACTGACTAATACCATCAGAATCATCCAAATGAAGATGTCTTCTTATGGATGACTCAGTAATAGTCAAGTGTTTACCATCCACTTTGGCCTTAATTCTTTGTTCCCCATTTTCAGAAGTTGCAATTTTAGCAGTTTTCCAAAATTGTTTAATTTGTGTTTCATAAATAGTGGGATTGACTAGCAAAGCAAACCTGATGTAGGAGTTGTTTAAAAAGTCCACTATTTGATGAAATGAGGCATTATCCTCTGACTTCTCCAAAAATGCTAATTGATTGTGACGTTGGACAAAATCTAGAACAACTGTGGAAGCCAAAATGAAAATTTTGAAAATGATGGTGGGATTTGTTGGTAGTACTGGTAGAAGATGAAAGGTGTATGTGAATTATGATAATGACTGATGAAAGAAGATATGAGAGAATTACTTTTAACCGACAATAAGAAAGATTATAATAAGTAAATGTATAGGCGGTTAAAAAGATCTTTTATATGTGAAATATAATATAATATAATCATCAGTAATTTACATAACTACCCCAACGGCTAATTTTAACTACCAGGCCTAATGGCTAAAACTTTTTCTGACAGGCTCAACGGCTATATTGCAGTACCTTTTTATACTAGCAGTACCAATTTTGAACTACCAGTACCTTTGAAAGTTTTATAAAAATCCCTTATAGTTTTTAGCAAACTACCAGCTATCAACGGATTTGAGTTGTCTTTACCAAAAGCCGTTTGCTTAAAGACTAGCTAACTATTTACAATTAAGTATGGTTAGTTAACAACCATATAGTTTTTGGTAAACTATCAACCATCAACGGATTTGATTTGTCTTTACCAAAAGCCGTTTGCTTAAGGACTAGCCAACTCTTTAGTTTGTAAAAACTTGGTGAGTGGAATACCAAAAGCCATGATGGCCCAAAGATGGTGCAATTTCCTTGGATGGAGGAAATTAAAAAGGCAATGATGCTGTGTATCTTGGATGATTGGTTCAACAATTGAAATCATCTAATGTCATGCCTTTGAGTTGAAACTTTCCTTAGGTTGATCTAGATAGAACTTTCTCCTTGAGAAATGCTTCATCCCTTCTAGATATGTGATCTAACTCTCTCTTTTTCAACTTTGCATCATCTTGTATGCTCTTGTCTTTCCTTTCATAAATTGGTTTTTCTTCCATTCTGGGCTATCAATTCCTCCCCTGAGATTGTTATCTCTCCTGAAATGAATATAACTTTTGTTGCTCCTTTTTGTTTGGAAGAACTCTTGTTTTGTTATCAACCTGAAATGTGTTAGTTGCAAACCAAAAGAACAAAGTGCAAAGCACTTGATCTATAGCATTTTAAACATTCAAGCCTTTATATAAACAAAACATAGCAATTTTATATCAACAGGACCAATTATGAACTAACAGGACCTTTTGACTAACTAGCAGTACCTTGTTTAAAAGCCAATACCAGTTAAGATTATGAACAAAAACACATGTTATTCAAAGATTTATCATTCCAATACCTACTACAAGATATTTGAATCTACCTAAATCAAAAGCTTTGGTGAGAAGGTCTGCATAATTCTTTTCAGAATCAATTTTAACTACTTGAATTAACCTTTTCTCATTGCAATCCCTTATGAAATGGTGTCTGATTTCAATATGTTTTGTTTTTGAGTGTTGAACTGGGTTTTTAATGATACAAATAGTACTGCTATTGTCAATATAAATAATGGTGTTAAGAAAATTGTACCCATAGTCAAGCATCTGATTTTGGATCCAAAGAACTTGCCCACAACAACTTGCACAAGCAACATATTCTGCTTCAGTTGTAGAATTGGCCACCATTGTTTGTTTCTTGCATTGCCAAGAGATTAGTCTGCAACCAAGAAATTGACATCCACCAGTTGTGGATTTTCTGTCTAGAGTTGCACCAGCATAGTCACTATCCGAATAAGCCACCAATTCAAAAGATGATTCCTTTGGATACCAAAGACCCAACCTAGGTTGACCCTTAAGATATCTAAAGATTCTTTTGACTGCTGTGAGGTGAGAGATCTTGGGATGTATTTGAAACCTTGCATATACACATACTGAGAACATGATATCTGGTCTTGATGATGTAAGGTACATCAAAGACCCAATCATAGATCTATAATTGTGCAAATCCATATCTTCTCCTTCAGCATCCTTGAGTAGCCCTTTGTCTGGATCCATTGGTGTACTTGCAACTTTAGAATCAGTAAAATTAAATTTCCTTAGGATCTCTGCTACATACTTATCTTGGCTGATAAATATGCCTTCTTTTGATTGTTTCACTTGGAGACCCAAAAAGAAAGTAAGTTCCCCCATGGAACTCATTTCAAACTTACTATGCATAAGTTTTTCAAATTGTACACACAAGTCTTGGTTTGTTGATCCAAAGATAATGTCATCAACATAAATCTGCACTAGCAAGATGTCTTTCTTTGTTCTTTTGATGAACAAAGTTGGATCAATCCTGCCTCTTTGGAATCCACTTTCTAGTAGAAAACAAGCCAATGTTTCATACCATGCCCTAGGAGCTTGGTGTAGACCATACAAAGCCTTGGTAACCTTGTAAACTTTGTCTGGATACTCTGCATCTATGAAGCCTGGAGGTTGAGATACATATACTGGTTCTTCAATTTCACCATATAAAAATGCACTCTTAACATCCATTTGATAGACAGTGAAGCCTATGAATGAAGCATTGGCCAAGAAAAGCCTAATTGCTTCAAGTCTTGCAACTGGAGCAAACACTTCTTCATAATCTACCCCTTCTTCTTGAGTATATCCTTGTGCTACCCATCTAGCCTTGTTTCTGATCACTATACCCCTTTCATCTTTCTTGTTTCTGAATACCCATTTGGTTCCAATTGCCCTATGACCTCTGGGAAAATCAACCAATATCCAAACCTTCTGAATCTTGAATTGGAGAAGCTCTTCTTGCATAGCTTCCACCCAACTTGCATCATCTAAAGCTTTGTTTATGTTTTTGGGTTCAGCCTGAGATAGAAAACATGAAAACAAGCATATATTGGAAGTATCATTATTCTTTTCTTCATAAATAGAGGAGATAAACCCTTCTTCATCTGAAGATAAGACTTGAGATAAACCAACTTGAGATCTTGTTCTAACACCAGAATTTATGCTTCCAATCACATCATCAGTTGAGTGATCTTTGAGAATTCTAGTGTTTGGTGTTTTAGGAACTTCATATGTAGTTGGTAGATTGCTAATCCCCACTTCTTCTTGAAAAGAATCATCTATTTGAACATTCAATGGCTCAGCAGTACCAATACTTGAACTAGCAGGACCATCTGAAGAACTAGCAGTACCATTGTCATTTGTACCACCTTCTTGATTCTCTTGACTCTTAGTTCCTTGATCATCTTCATTGCCTTCATTTGTTGTGTTTGAAGGTCCTTCTTGACTTGAAGATAGATCCATACTTTTCCAAATTGGCATCCAGATGTAATCTTGATCTTTAGGAGTTTCAACATTGTCTTCAAAACCTGCATCATCATTAGTATTTGTACCTGTAACAGGCACATAATTCATAGATTCTGAAAGCCTATCAACATCAAACATCCAATCTGGTCCAATTCCTTTCACATTAGTTAGTTTCTCTTGAAACTCTATGTGAAGATTCTCTTCTACTTGCCTAGTGCAAGTGTTAAACACTCTATAGGCCTTACTCTGCAAGGAATACCCTATCAAATAGCCAACATCTGCTTTTCCATCAAATTTGCCTAAATGATCTTTGGTATTTAGAATAGTGACATGACAACCAAAAGGTCTCATAAAACTTAAAGATGGTTTTCTACCAAAGAAAAGTTCATAAGGTGTCTTTCTATGTGGCTTTGTCACAAGAACCCTGTTTTGTACATAACAAGCAGTACCAACTGCTTCAGCCCAAAATGAAATAGGCAACTTAGAGTCTACTAACATAGTTCTAGCAGCCTCTATAAGTGTTCTATTCTTTCTTTCTGCTACTCCATTTTGCTGAGGTGTTCTAGCTACACTAAACTCTCTTTTTATGCCTTTTTCCTTGCAAAAGTCATCCATAACTCTATTCTTGAACTCTGTCCCATTGTCACACCTGATGACTTTGACCTTCTTATCAGTTTGGTTTTCTACCTCAGTGATATATGTTTTAAGTATCTCACTAGTTTCATGTTTAGATCTTAAGAAGAAAACCCATGAAAATCTGCTATGATCATCAGTAACAACCAGACAATATCTTTTTCCATTCAAGCTGCACACATTAGTAGGACCAAAGAGATCCATATGAAGCATATGTAAAGCCTGAGAAATAGAGTTTTGGGTCTTGGGCTTACAAGAAGCTCTATGTTGTTTGCCTTTTAGACAATCAACACAGGATTGGTCGTTTTGGAAAATCTTTTTGGGTAAACCTCTTACTAAATCATATTTTGCAATAGTGTTGATTGTTTTAAAGTTTACATGACCAAGCCTTCTATGCCAAAGCATAGATTCATCCAATGAGGCCTTTGCTATCAAACAAGTTAGACTCTCCTTAGGATCAATGTTCTTTAAATTGACACTGTACATATTGTTCCTTTTTGGAATTTTAAGAAGGATCTGACTCTCATCAGGCATCTTAAAATCAGAAGAAAGAACCATACATTCATTGTCAGTAAAGAGAACATTGTTCTTTTTGTCACACATTTGTGAGACACTAAGAAGATTAAACTGAAGTTCTTTCACAAAATACACATTTTCAAAATCTAGTTTGCTGGTTTTGATAGTACCTTTACCAGTGATCTTTCCTTTTATTCCTCCCCCAAAGGTAACATATCCTCCATCAAAAGTTTTGAAGTCTGAGAGGAATGACATGTTGCCTGTCATATGCCTTGAACATCCACTATCAACATATCCTTGATCTTCAATATCAGTTGAATGTTCCTGCACATGAATAAACATATTAGTTTCCTTGGGGTACCCAAGCCATGACAGACTTGGGTTTGCCTCTTGCATCAATGAAATCAAACCTTTTCAGGATTGTTGATGCACCTTTTGATTGGATTGGTTTCCAAATCCAACATGCTGAGGACTTAACAGCACTTTCCCTTTTAATCCATTGTGTGGTCTTTGGTTTATCAGTACCAATTTTGGTAATACCAATCTTGGCAGTACCATTTGGTCTAGCAGGACCTTTGGTTTTTGGTTTCCAAATTTGTGTTTTGACCACAGATTTCTTTTGAATAGGACTATTCACAACTTTTGGCACACATTTGAAAGTGTTTCTTGTACCCTTATCAGTTGGTTTTGCAATAACAGGCTTATTTTGTCTAACAGTATGTTTAACATTTGTGGTGTTAGACTTAACAAAACTTTTTCTGGGGTGAGTAACATTTGTTTTAGACTTTGATTTACTCCCAGAAACCCATTTATTACAATAAGCATGAAGATGATTAAAGCTACCACAATAATAACAAGCCTTATTGAACATAACAAAGTCATCACCTAGTTGTTGTGACTTAAGGTTGTTCCAATTTCTTTGGCTTCCCCTAGGTTTGTTATTACAATTTTTACAACTTTCAACTGTTTTCAAAACAGCTTTAGCCTTAGCTTTAACTTCTACTTTCTTAGGACTTTTTGGTCCTACTTTGATTCCTTTGATAGGAATAGTTTCAACTTCATCATCATCAGATACCCAATCTTCAATAATTAGGACATCTGGTCTCTTATCAGTGAGCACCTTAGAGAGTGGGGCATTCTTAGCACTCTCAGAAGGTTCACTTATCACTACAGATTTAGCCAATGGTTTGTTAATGACTTCATGCACACCTGATTCAGCAAGATTTGATCCTGGAGGACAAGGAATTCCTCTATAAGGAGGTGGACATTCATTGTATCCTATCCCTGATTTTATTCTCTTATTCATCTGATTCTCTACTATGCTCCTTGTACACTCAGAAGCATTTTCCAATTTAGTAACAGTCAGTTGAATATTATCTCTAGCCAATGTAACTTTAGTACACTCATTCCTTACCATTTCTATTTCTGAATCTTTCAAAAATATTTGTCTATTAAGAGCAGCTTTAGCATCAGAAAATGTGAGTTCATTTTCTCTATAGTGAATGATTTGTTTTTCTAGTTTGGCCATACCACATTGATGGTTAAATAAGGTTTGTTGGGTTTTTCTGTGTTCTAATATTTCTGTATCATAAGATTTTCTTATAATTTCTAATTCTTTAAGAAATTCACAATTGCTAGAACATTTGATAGTTTGTACCTCAGGAGTGGAGAATGCCATCAAAGCCAATTCATCAGAAGTTGACTCATCTTCACCCATGAAACTCCAATCAAAACCCATGCCATCTATAGCAACCATTGCTTTTGGCTCAGCAACTTCAACAACCTTACTCTTGCTTTCAAAGCTTCCTTTCTTCTCAAAGCTTCCTTTATTCCTGTTGTCAAACCCTCTACCCTTGTCATCCTGCTTCTTAGGTCTTCTACACTCTCTAGAGTAGTGACCCATCATGTGGCAGTTGTAACACTCCACTTTTGACTTATCATAGCCAGCAGGCTCATTTCCATTTATCATTATCTTCTTGCCAGTCCTCATCAACAACTTCTTAGCTCTAATGCTTAAAAGTGAAAGTTGCCACTTTATGTCCATCACTTCAAGATCATCAGGATGAATCTCTTGAAGGTCTTCAAAAGTTAATACGGACCCATTGTGTTGAGATGTAAGAAAAGCACACCCAATTGTTTCATCTAAAATGGATTTGGTACTACTAGAAGTACTAGCAGTACCAAAGGTTGTACTGGCAGTACCTTCTTCTCTGCCACCTTTTTCTTCATTATCAACCTTTGAGATGCTTGGGGATGAAACAAAAGCCATATTTCCTGAACTTGACCCAGTAGTCTTCTTTACTTCATGTTCTACAATTTTGAAATTATTGTAGAGATCATTGAGACTCATCTGGTCAATATCTGGCTTGTTCTTCCAGACAATGACATGCATAGACCATTCTAAAGGTAAACTCCTAAGAAATTTAGAGTTTAGGTCTTCTTGAGTTATCATCACTTCATGGATGGCTAACTGACTTGCAAGCTTCTGAAGTCTATTGAACATACTGTCCAAAGACTCATTGGTTGTGGCTGTAAAGTTCTCAAATTGTTGTTTGAGAAGTGTTTTCTGTGTTTTCTTGGTAGCATCATTACCACCAAACCTAGCCACAATAGCTTCAAAAAGGGTTTTGGCATCTTTGTATTTGTTAAAGATCAGAAGTTGATCATTTGGAATAGTCATCAGTAACATACTCCTTGCTTTTAGATCATTTCTCTTCTGAATCTTTTCATCTGCATTTGATGGTTGGTCTTGTATTCTTGTTACAAGAGCATCATTTACTGTTGTAGTGGTGATTTGGGGTTTAAATGAATTGCCTTGTTCAATGATCTCCCAAAGTGCATAGTCCTGCACTTGAAAGTATTGTTCAACCCTTAGTCTCCACATTTCAAACTCATTTTGCTTAAGTAATGGAAGTTTAGCTGCAACATTTGTTTGAATATGTTCAACATCCATTGTTCTTTTAAATTAGTAAATATCAAGCCTAGCTCTGATACCACTTGTGGAACGGTTTTGTTCTTTTTGTTTGAGATATTTATGTATTGAATGTGTTTAGCACGCGGAATCTACTACAACACACTTAAAAGAACACAAGGTGGTGAGTTTAAGTAAACGTGAGAATGCAAAGAACAAAGAACACAACTTTGGTTAACACAAAACGATTCAATATTATTGATGAAATAATACGGATGATCTAAATATCACCGGGATTACAAAGTAATCTTGAATCTAAGATTGTAAAAGGATTTGTGATTTGAAGTAACTAAGTTACTTGAGAGATAGTTTGTTTTTGGTTATGAGTTGGTGAAGATGCATGCATGAAGTGGTGACTAAGATATCCTTTTATAAGATAAGGATATCTTATTACAAGATTGTCAAGTGGATGAATATAAAACTATACTTTGACTATATTGGCGCCTACAATTAAATACAACTACCAATGTACAACTCTGCTATATTCTTCTGTGAACCACAGAGGACTACACTACTTCTACATAACGTATAACAATGTACAAAGACTAATAATTCAACTAAATATCTATTACAAAATATCTAATCGACTTGACATAAGCTTGGCAGGCTCTTCATCAGCTAGCAGTACCTTCTACCCAGAAGGTACTGGTAGAACATCTTCGTACTCTTCAAAAATCAACTAGCAGGCTCTTTAACATCTTTGGCAGGCTCTTTGACTTGAACATTTTATTCCCAACACATTGCTTTAGTGAAAGTAGAGAATTCTTCTGGTATGTTTCTTCTAGATCAAAGTTTCAGAACCTAAGCTCTGATACCACTTGTTGATCCCAAACACAGACCGATTCCTTGAGCTTGTAAGGTTTAGTTACCTTGGATAAATCCAAAACAACTAAGTTTGAAACTTTGTGAATGTCAAAGAATATGCAGAAACTATTCTTCAACACTTAGAAGAATATCAATGCAACAGTAAACAATGAAACAGTAAACTGTGTTAAGAACAATATAACCAAAACGCTTCAATATTATTTGAATAATAATACGAGTACTCTGAATAGCACTAGGGTTTACAACCTTGAAGCTTATACGTATGCAAAAGATGTCTCTAACACCTTAACCTAGGACCTCCTTTTATAGGCACAAGGAATCCTTACAAGATAACTATAAATCTACAAAATATGTATCTTTCTAAACATATAAGATATACACTAAATATCTTCTATACTTATCACATTACGCGTCTTCAATCACTAGCAGTACCATCTTCATCATCAGTCTTCAGCAGTACTAAGTCTGATATTGGCAATACCGATATTTACACTAGCAGTACTAACTCAGTTAGTACTGTTAGTTATAACCTTCAGCAGTTCTAACTGTTTAGCTTGGCAGGACAAAGTGTTTGATAATTTAATTCCCAACATATAATGTAGATTAAGTTTTATATTTCCAGGGTTACTGGTCGCATATTTTTGGATAGTTAAGTAACATAAATTTCGTGTTTTTACAAGTTCAATGGTCCCAAAATGTCATGTTTCATAAGTTCAGTAACCCAAATGAACAAAATGAAAGTTCATTATTTTACGCACATTTTTTAGGAAAGTTTAGTAACATATTTATATATATGGTATGCTTAACGAAACAAGCATCAATAATAAGGAGTAGCAATAAGCAGTAGTAATTGTAAGTGGTGTTTAGTACGTAGTAGTTGTTTGTTTAAAAATGTTTGATATGATAGTTGCAATTGAATGATAATATTATATAAAAAAAGAAGAAGTAGTTGTTTGTATATAAGTGCGCGTTTGGTTTGTTTAAGGAATCACTATCGGTATAGAAATGATTATAGGATGGAATGAGAATGAGGATATCATACCCAATATTGTTGTTTGTTTTGACAATACGGGTTAAGCAATAAATTTCTATAAGATGGACCCATTTAACTATTTTTTTAGGTATAATAAACAAATTTTATATAAATTAAAAGCTTTCTTAGTTTTTTGTGGTGGAGAAAAATAGACCAAAGAAAGACTCATGGGAATGGCAGGGAAACCCACTTTTAACCACTAGAATGAGTCTATGGGTTTAAATTTATATATTGATTCTCATAATAGTAAACCAAACACATACAATAACTATCATTGTTGTTACATGATTCTGCTAGTAGTCAATCAAACACATCCTAAATGTTTGATAAGACAGTTGTAAGCAAATAATAATATGTTAAAATATTTGATAAGGTAGCTATGTATGTAACAAGTAGGGTGCGCCCGCTGCACTGCAGCGGGTAATTTTTTTGATTGTTTCGTGACAAATTTATTTCGTGATAAATGAAGTTTGGATGTCTTTTTTGAAGCGGAACTGAAATATGTGATACGTGTTCTGCAGGTTTTGTAATGTTGATAGTTGGTCATAATAAAGTAACGATATTTGGATTAAGTGTGTTTAAGTTGGTCTATTGAAATTGTGTGGACATTGGGCCTGAGGTGATCGATAAAACGGGCTAACCAAATAACCCAGCAGGAAAGCATTTTTTTTATTCGAGTAGGCATTTTTTATTAGAGCTAAATCTCTATATGCCCCGGTCGCCCAAAGTCTATACCTTTTCTAGAAAAAAAAATGTGACTTCTCAAAATGCCACAGGAGACTTAGGCGACTTTTACTATATATTAAAATGGTGACAAGTGTCTATTTTTGTACTTTGAGCGACTTTTTTTAAAGTTAATGTGTAAGGTACTTTTTCTTTGTCTACTGTAAATTGACAAGTATGCCCTTAAACTATTTTTTTTAATAAGAGCCATAAAACAAACACCTCCTTTCCAGTTAACATTCATCCCATCCACATCAATTCTTACTTATCTCTCTCTAAGAAACACTATCTATATCATTCTTCAACTAACAACCACCACCACCAACCCACCAACCACAACGACATCACCACCGACGATCCGACAAACACCACGACATCACCACAAACACCCCCTGCCCCCCGCCGACCCATCCAACCCCCACAGATCTAAAACACAAACATCAACCACCTAACCTCATCTCTACCTCCGACAACCACCTCTACTAAACCGTTACCACGTCACCTCCCGTCATTGATCTTTAACCAAAAACTAAAACCCACAAAGATGGTGAGGGTTTGACTTGATACACGTTTCAGATCTATCCAAATAAAGAAGGTAGGCGGCTGGTGGTGGGTGCTTAAGGCAGCAACAGCTGGTAGGTAGGTTGGAGAAGCAGTGGGGACTGGTGGTGAGTGGTTAAGGCGGCGACGATGACTAGTTGCAGGGACCAAAACATCATTTAAGTTCATTTAAGTTCTTGTGTATATCTGAAAGCACGTTTAAAGGGGATTTTAGGGACCAAAACAAAAGATGGTGATGATGGATTGATTTTTAGATGATTTAAAGTGGTAGATTATGTTGTTGATGATTTTATTGTTAACTGAATTTTGTTATTTATGGGTTAAAGATGATGTGTCATGGGTTTAGATTTTTTTATTAATTTTGGTTAAAAATGGCGTATTTGTCAATTTACAGTAGACAAAGAAAAAGTTATTGTACTTGAATTGGACACTTATCAACATTTAAAGGGTGAGGGAAAAGTCGCCCAAGTCGCTCAAGTCTCCTGGGGCATTTTGAGAAGTCATTTTTTTTTCTAAAAAAGGTATACACTTTGGGCGACCGGGACATATAGAGAGACAGTACGGGTTAAGTAATAAATTTCTATAAGATGGACCCATTTTACTATTTTTTAGGTATAATAAACAAATTTTATATAAATTCAAAGCTTTCTTACTTTTTGTGGTGGAGAAAAATAGATCAAAGAAGGACTCATGGGAATGACAGGGAAACCCACTTTTAACCACTAGAATGAGTCTATGGGTTTAAATTTATATATTGATTCTCATAATAGTAAACCAAACACATACAAAAACTATCATTGTTGTTACATGATTCCTAAATGTTTGATAAGAGAGTTGTAAGCAAATAATAATATGTTAAAATATTTGATAAGGTAGCTATGTATGTAACAAGTAGGGTGCGCCCGTTGCACTGCAGCGGGTAATTTTTTTGATTGTTTCGTGATAATTTTATTTTGTGATAAATGAAGTTTAGATGTCTTTTTTGCTATCTTTTTTGAAGCAGAACTGAAATATGTGATACGTGTTCTGCAAGTTTTGTAATGTTGATAGTCGGTCATAATAAAGTAACGATATTTGGATTAAGTGTGTTTAAGTTGGTCTACTGAAATTGTGTGGATATTGGGCCTAAGGTGATCGATAAAACGGGCTAACCAAATAACCCAGTAGGAAAGCATTTTTTTATTCGAGTAGGTATTTTTTTTTTAATTATTTTGGCAAGGAATCTTGGCGAATATATTATTTGTTTATTCGCTCTCCGTTGAAAAAATAGTTGTTTATTCATTTGTAGCCAAATATGTTGCTCCATAATATATGGAGGGAATAAGCATTAGGCTGGACACACTCTTGACCCAAAGCAACCTGGGTCATCGGCTGCCACGTCAGCTTTCTCTCTCCGGCGACCAGAAGCGACCGACCTGCCACACTCGGTGACCGAATTTTTTTTAAAAAAAAAAAATCAAACTTTTTTTTTTTTTTTTTAAATCAAACATTTAAAATAAACTTAAAATTCGTTAATAATAAAAACATTACAATACTGAATTAAAAACATTACAATACTGAATTAAAAAAACGTAAACTAATCAGCTACAACTTGTATTTTGCTTTGATTTCTGCCTTAAGTTGCCTAAGATGATTTTGTTCATTTTCGGGCAATGTTGGGTCGATTTTGGTGTAGTATAAGATAAAATCTTGGTTCTTCGTCGATTGTTTCAAGAGATCGACCTGTTCTCGTTGAAGTGCTACTTTTTATGCTTTGATGGCCAACTCTCTTTCTTTCATCGACCTATATTCATCTCCATCGACCTTCTTTTTTCCCGATTTTGATGGCTTCGATCCCCAGAAGTTCTTGCTTATCGCAGCTACAAACGATTGTGGTGGTTCACGAGAGGAGGACGATGATTTCCTCCTTGTTGCGTCACGACCTTCTGGTCGTGATTCTCTAGTATCATCTTCAGTTTCATCATCATCGACTTCATGAAAATTCAAAGGACCTTGTGTTGACCCCGAAGTTGTTGTAGAGCCTTTTGTTTTCTTCATACTATTCGTTCGAATAGCTTCCTCTTCCGTCTTCCAAGCATCGTGATTCCTCAAGATTTTCCAACATTCCAACAAGGTGAACTCATGCTTGTAAAGCGTACGGTATTCCCTCAACGCTTTCTCAATATCATCAACATCATTTTCACCACTACCATGGTTAAGCTTGATATTTTCCATGATAGCAGTAAAATTTCCAACCCTACTCCTAATCCGATTCTTCCACTACTCCTAATCCGATTCTTCCATTTGCTTGCGATAGAGTCGTAGCTTCGATCTGAACCGGTTTCTTTCTTAAAATACCCTATAATCAATTCCCAAAAGCGGTTCTTGTTGACAGCGTTACCTCGTTGGGAATTTTCTGAGACAAATACCCAAGCTTTACAAAGAGCGACCTCTTCTTCCTTTGTCCAATTAGTCTATTTTTGGGACGGTTCGGCCTTCTTCCCTTTGTCCTTCGCCTTCGTAGCACGTCGGGAAGCAGTTCTTGGTTTGACGGGTGATGTCTCTTCGACATCGTCATCGTCCTCAACAGCGAAAGAACCTTGGTACGAATCATGGTAAGAACCGTGACCCGAACCTTGACCCATCGACGCATCTTGAGACGGATATTGTTGCGTCTCTTGGTTGGCCATGAAATCATCAAAATTCATATCAAGATCAACATTCTGAATCGGGGAATATTCTTGATAATGTTGGGGAGATTGCAAGAAATCCATGTTAGGCCGATACGACGACCCACTTGGTTCTTGGTAATAACCCGTATTTGGACGATACGGTGGAACATATGGACGATTAAGGTAAAACATGTTTTGATTTTGGTTGGGTTGTGGTAATCGTGATGAGTATTCAAAAGAGGGTGCACGAAATCGAATACCCCGTTGTTGTGGTAGTGTTATGCCGTGTAGTTCAAAGTTGTTTTCCGGCGAGAAGTTGTTTTGGGGTAGTCAGGATCGTCGGTTTTTTGATGTGGGAGTGTTTTTTTTGACATGATTAGAAGTGGTTTATGGATGAGAAGTTGAATTTGAATTGTGTTTAAAATTGTGTGTTTGAATGTGTGTTTGAGGTGGGTATTTATAAGATTGAAAAAGTTTTTTTTTTTTTTTTTTTTTTTTTTTTTTTTTTTTTTTTTAATATCAAACCGTTTGATTAATTTGGAATTATTGTAATTTGCTTCTTTACAATCGGTCGGATGAACGATCGATATGTGATTTCCAAAGGAACCGACCGATCAAGCACATTCCAAGCGACCCTAGCTTGGATCGGTCGCTTAGTCATTTGGGTGGGGATCGATTGATGAATTCCAGCAGAGTGCGTCCAGCCTTAGTAACCATCTATTGCCAAATAAGCTTTTTTTTTTTTTTTTTTTTTTTTTTTTTTTTTTTTTTTTTTTTATAATCCTAAACGTGCACTGCTCGCCAACAAAAATTTTATATCATGTGAGCATATATTAAAGAAGTTAAAACACATTTGTGATGAAGTTTTAAAGAAGGTAGAGATTTTATGCAAGTGTTTTAATAGTTGGAGATGACTTTTGGTGAGACTTAGTATACAAAATGAGTTTGTGCTGTTTCTTTTCAACTTATTCACTTAGTGGGGATATTTTTTGGTGGGACCCATACATATATTTGTGTTTCTTTTTTCTCTGATTCCCTTAAATGATCTGGGTGTGGAGGAGGTAAAAAATGACCCTCTCCCCAACTAGACACAACACCAGCACATATTTCACACCACTTGACAATTATACCCCACATCTTTTTTGGCGCCAAACAAATGAGTTTTTCACTCCTTAATTTTTTCATTATATAACAGGGTGTCCTTTTTCACCACAAATATTCTTTCCTCACTTTTCCTTATCTATATTTGATATTCACTCGTATAGGTATTATTTTGATTCCTTTTTAATTTTTAACCACTTTACTTAAATATTTATGGTTTCAATTTTTTCTTATCTAGTGTACTTTTATGGGACTGATTTGATTACCTTTGATTATATATCAACTTGAATGTGTTGTTTGGTTTGACATATTACTCTGCATTTAGGTATGGAAGAAAACGGTAAAAGAAGCATGGAAGATAACGCTAACTCAGGCAAAACAAAAAGAATCAGAGTTAGTTGGAAACCCATTAGCGTAGTCAAAACATTTCTTGAGGCGTGTCTTCATGAGCTTGCTATCGATGGGAGAGAAGGTTCAGGTTTGAAAGGACTTTCATGGAAGAGAGTTGCAAAGGTCCTTAAGGATAATCATAACTTTGAGGCTGACCAGAAACAGATGAAAAATCACTATAACTATCTCAAAACCAAGTAACGGCATGGTTGTCACTAAGAAACAAGACAGGCAACATTTATGACGACTCCACAAACACATTTAATTTGCCGGAAGAAGAATGGAAGCTAGAAATTCTGGTTAGTTTATGTATTTTTTTAAACCTTATTTACTCTGTTTATTCAACTATTTATATGATAAAAGCTTCTTTTTACAGAAAAATAAAAATGTTGAATCACTGAAAACTACGACCTTACCATTTCCGGAACTTTGTGCACCACTTTTCGATGGAACTTTATCCACCGGTGCTAAAAGTGTTGGACCTAGTTCAATAGAACCTAGGCGGGTTGTTGAGGCCCATGTGGTTGAAGATGATGAAGAAACGGAGGTCGTGAATGTTGACTCTCCATGTTCATCTCGTGCTCCTCGTCTTCCAGTTAAAACCAAGAAAAGAGGTAAACAATTGATAGATGGAGTTGAAGAAGAAATATTGGGTGTTCTTAAAGTGATTGCTAATAAGATAAATCAACCAACATCGGAATCGCCTCCTAAACCCGAACCACCTTCTGTTTCAGATTGTGAGAATAAGTTGAATGGCCTTGAGTGGGATGAAAATGACCCGCTGTATGAAACCGCACTTGCAATCTTTTGTGACCCAAATGACCACTATAGGGAAGGTTGGATGAAATTAAAACCGGAGAGGTGTGTTAACTGGGTTAAAATGATTGCACGTGCTAAAGGGTTCATGTAGAAATTTGAATATCTATCTTCTACCATGGTTTTTTGTTTGAAATTTCTAGACCTTTAAAAGCTTTAAACATGTCTACTGGGATGTTATGAATGTTGTATTTGTGTAACATGTAGTTTTGTGAACATGTATTTTGTATCTCACAATAGGCTTTTGGGAAATCTATGATTAATGTTATGATGTTTTGTAAAGTTGTTATCATCTTAATATATTTTGCTGTAAAAAATCTATTATGCTGGAAGTTATCAATGTTGATCAATGATCACTATGGTAGGCCAAAGGGTAAATTTGTCATTTATTGCTTTTAAAAGGGTCATCCATAAGAGAAAAAGAAACAATATGTTCTCTTATATCACTTGTTCTGCACAAGTATGTTATATCCAGAAGGACACTTTGTGTGGACAGAAATAAAAAAGAAACAGCACCTTAGTATACAAAATGAGTTTGAGATATATAGAATGCAAAAGCAGTTTTGGTGGATTGGTCAAATTGCAACCGCAGTCCAAGTGAAAAACTTTAGTTAAATTATCGTCTTCGACATGATAACATATGAGACTATAAAAGTGCAAGTGTGGTACTTGCCACGGACTATTATTGCACACTAGAGATCCTCACATAAAATGCGTATACACTTTCGAAGTTGTAAATGTTATGCGTGCAATTTGACCAAAATATAGGAACGGCTTTGCAAGTTATATATATTTTGGTCAACTAATTTACAGAGTTTGAGCCCGCCGCTAAATAGACACGAACAGGATAAAGCCATCTTTTTATTTGAGAAGGTTGGTGTGACACTAATTCATCTCATTGTTTTGAAGAATGAGAATCTTGTTACCATAAACAAGTGGTTTAGATAGTTGCATTTTACATACATTTTAGACATCACATTTTACATGTTCATATAGTAGCTAAGCCATATCCTAAATAAAACATATTGTTTCATCACTTATTAAAATAACAAATTTTAATTTTTAACTATTTTCCAAAGATTGAAGCAAATTGTGATAAATATTAATGGAGGTTGATGTAAAAAAAAAATTTAAATAAATAAATAAATAAACAAAAAATAAATAAAAAATACTTGAGGGTTAATGTAAAGCTAGTTGTATACTACTCCTAACTTATAAAGAAGTACATTGCAACTAGTTATTTTGACTTTTTAAGTCTTCTACTTGTTTGTCATCATCCATTATAACTTTATAGGTTTAGTGGTACATTATCTATATAACTCAAAAAATCTATGTGTTATTTAATGATAAAGTGGTTTACTGTTGGAATATGGAAGTTGGACTAGCCTAATACGACTAAAGGTGTGTGAGCCTATTGGGGGCACACACGCTAAAACATTAGAATACGTTTATCGTAAATGCTCAAAATGACCCGTTTTGACCCGTTTGGACAATATATGAACTAGACATGATTCCTACTTGTCCTAAACCTTATGGCCGCCCATAGAAGGTTCTAGAGGGGGGGGGGGGAACTGTCTAGGTTCGTTGTGAAGTGATAAGGGATGAGAAAGGAGAGTTGTGATGTGTTTAGGAGTGTTTGGGATAAGGCTTAAAGTTCAACTTTGAAGCTTATCTTAGCTAGGGTTAAGAGGGTATATAAACACCCTCATACCCAGCTCATTACTGACGAAAAACACAACAACAAAACACAGAAACTCTCTTCTGATCTCAGCCGAATATATCAAGAATTCTCTAGGGTTCTTGATTATTCGAATCTCACTTTTAAACCTATAACTTGCATTCAATTTAATTCAAGGTGTTTCAATAGGTTATAATCGATCCTATAGCTCTTGAGAAGTATTAGGGTTCGGAAAACATAAGCCCCATCATTCACAGTTAGCAGCAGAAGCTGTTGACATTGCTTCTGTGCGTTCTCGGACAACATGGAGATCACAGATCTGATGCAGTGTCGTCCGATATCGGACAACACTGCAGATTGGTTCTTGGGCAGACTGAGGATATCGGACAACACACAATTTTGGGCTGTTTTCGTTTTTAATCCGTTTTGAGCTACGACACTTGGTGTTTGGGTTTACGTGGTACACGGCTAGCACTCCGGGCGTATTTGTTTGACGTGTTTGTGTGAGCAACCGTAGAGGTGGTATTTTAACCACTATTAGTTTCTTTTGCGGGTGTCGACGAGGGTTAATTTTTCTTGTTCCCTTTTATTCTTTGTTTGTTTATTATACGTGTTAACTATAATTGTAAACTAGATCCATTATCCGCTGCGTACTCGTAGTTAATGGTTAACATGATTATAAAATCCCAACAGTGGCATCACGAGCCATCTCGTTTATCGATTATGGGTTACACGATTTAATAAACACGCGAAAAGGCTGCATGAAATCTAACTTAGTTATTTGTTTTATTTTTGTTTTGACAACTATAATGCAATACTTGTCATTAATTAATAAAAAATAACAAGACACAAACGAATTAATTAACGGTTAATTAGATACATAAAATAGTAAAAATTAAAAGTTAATAAGTTTGCCATGATTATTTTATGTGTATATTCCGGCTATAAGACCTACGCAATCATTTTTAGTGATGCATGTGGCGATCTAGGCACTTGATGAAAACCTAGTGAGGGTCTTATGGTTCTCCATTTGGGGAAGACTCGCCAGAGTTCTCGATCTAAATGTTTACTTGTTAATATTATTGTCATGTTTTTAGTATTATGTTCTTTAGTGATTTTTGTTTTTAGCCTACATGTTTACACGCCTAAAACTAAAATAAAAGAGGACTAATACCTATAAAAAGATGACATTAATATGGTCTTAATTTACACGCCTAAATACCATGCTCATTGTGACCTGCTATTTGATTCGTGGAAAATTGTTTTTGTAAAATTAGGTGACCTAAATTATTGAAACAAGTTTTCATGAAATTAAAAACTGGACGCTATGGACACTTGGGAAGTACGGCTCACCCACTAGAACAAACTATAAGGGGGGTTTCAGGCGGTGCGCACAGTCACACCTAAAGGATTTCCGGTCATAGCTTCGCGCTGACCTGGTCCTCCGCCTCCTTGCGAGTTCGATTGGAGCTACCGTGAACCATGATGATCACTACAGTGTCATTACTAAAAGTTTTTAAAATAAAGTGCTACAAAGTTGTTTTGCATGCTTCTTTGTACACGATTTTATCACATTTATGTGTATACCCTATATGTAAATTTTAAGTCTATGCCACCCAACCAAGAACACGTGCATTTGACTTGACCTCTTTGGTCAGACCTTAGGGCCATTTCAACCCATGGCGAATTTTGCTCATTGGTCAGACCTTTGGCGATATTTGCACGTTCTTGCTTGGTCGACTTATTTCGAGTATGCTTGGTCAGACCTTGGACCCGAGGCATAAGATGCGACTAAACATGCTCATGACATTATTACTTGTCTACTAATGTCTTGATTAGTCTCATAAGTCTAAGAGTTGCAGTTTATGCAATTAACGCTCGTTGCTTACCTCTTGCCCTACTTGTTTACACGCTGGTCAGACCTCCGGTAATAAGTGGGAGGTCAAGATGGATCTTAGTCTTAATTAGTAATTAATTGGGTAGTTAATTCTTTTAAGAATATAATTATCGAAAATACTAACATTGAACTTTCTATGTTCTGATTAATATTGTGTTGTTGCAACATAATTCGTAAACAAAAGTTTGTTTTTTCTTAAAAAGACACACTTAGTCTCTTTTCCTGGTAAGAAGAGTGAGACTTATTCCTATTTTTTTCTCCTTAGTTGACAAACTAAGATAGGATTACAATTGTTAAACTCACTTATGATCTTTCATTACCCGTTTCCGGTATTGAAATAATTGAAAGATAAAATATTTTGTGTAACTAGAAAACATTTTGTCTATAGCTACCAAAATAAATGACATCTTGCACTTGTCACGATGTATGAGTTTAAACCGCAAAGAGTAAAGAAATTACTAGCATATTCGCTAGGTATTTTTCTTGGACTCTTATTATTCCTTATAGTGCTAAATACCTTGGGGTATGTAGACGATAAAGGAGGAATTGCATGCTAACTATTCAAGTTAAATGAAAGCATGAATGGCTAGTCCCTCATCTACATAAGTAGGACTTCATATACTCTATTCAATACCTAAGTACATTGCTACTTGTAGGCATTCGAAGAGAATAGGAAAGTGTATTAAATTGCAATATGCTTTCTACTGGCAATGTAACACTTACAATGTTGACAAATCCAGTGGGAGCATTACGTTTTATTACTGAAATTACATTCCTGTAATGTTGTCAATTTCAGTGGGAGCAACGAGATTTATTTCTTTGTTAGTCACCCATATCATTTCAAACTTGCTTTGAAATAATTCATTACTTTCCGAATATGAACGACCATTGCTTAAAGGATAATTGTATTTTATTTTATTAGATAACACGTTGCCTTTCTGCTGTTGCTTTCTGAACGTTATCTATAGAATAATAATCCACAATTCCTTATTAAAGGTTATGGTTCTAAAACTACTTGTAACATCTATGACATTATCATATTGTTTACACAATCAATCACATGTTGTTTGTTTTCATAATATGATGTTGTGCCTTAAACAAGTGGGAGAAATCTCAAAGTGTGTGCAAGGAACAACATATTATTGGTTTCTCTTAACCGCAAGGTAAGAAAGCTAATCATTCTACCAGGACTTGAACACACAAGATGTTTGTTGCCCTACTACATTCAAATGTCATGATATAGTGTAAAGATACTTCAAAATTTCGACTACATGTTTTAGTCAACATAATTATGGTTAAATGATAATAATCATAATTCTGAAGTATAAAATTAACTTGAAATTACTACAGAACTCAAGAGTTTGCGTTCATGATTACTTTTGTTAGTATAATTATGTTTACATGTTAAGACATAATTATAAAGTCCTTGAATTAATCAATGACTTATAACATAAAGTATATAGTAAAATTGTTATGTCTTCTAGTTAACACATAAACATGAGGCCTTTGAATTATTCAAAGATTTATAATGTATTATTGACATGTTCTGTTTTCTTGTAAACACATGAACATATAATTCTTGAACAGTTATGTCTTCTTGTGAACACATGAGCATAAGATTCTTGTATTATTCAAGAAATATACATTATAGCATGCATTTGGTTCGAAAATACTTAATATGCAATTTGGCTCGACCCAATTGACAAGTATTTGGTCCAAAGAGAATTAAATTATCTATGGAATTCTGATATAGTTTCACAATTCAAATACTTATAGAATACCACATTATTATGGTATGTCTAATAGGTTGAAACAAACAATATTCATATTGTTTGATTCATGATAGCTTTAATTGCTCTGCCTCCAAAATCTATCAAGGTTAGAAAATTGCGTGTGTCGTGGACATACTCAATATGGTTCAAACCTAGAAGGTATTCAAGATAACCCATGACCGAAACCCCTAAACCTTTAGGGATTTTTGGTTTTTCCACTCAAACCAATCGAATCCTAAACCCTTTTGGGTTTTTGATTTTTCTACATTTTCTAGCTTGAAGATTGTAGTATTGGTGTTCCTCCTAGCTCGACGAAACACAAAACTGTTGCTAAGGTTTTCGGTTAAAGGGTGATACAAAATTAGGGTTTTGCTACAAACCTTAATTAGAGTTGTTGGAAGGTGTTACATTATGTCTTGATTTTAGTTCTGAATTTGTTAAAATCTTATGAAGCATTTTATTAACAATCTAGAGATGAGAACTTGAAATGTATTTTGTGGTTCCCAAATAAAGAACAATTTATTGTTGCTTAAAATACTTAGTATTTAGAGAATTGTCTCTACTTACAAAAGTAAGTGGGAGCATCTAC
This sequence comes from Artemisia tridentata subsp. tridentata, assembly GCA_021014915.2. Classification (NCBI taxonomy): domain Eukaryota; kingdom Viridiplantae; phylum Streptophyta; class Magnoliopsida; order Asterales; family Asteraceae; genus Artemisia; species Artemisia tridentata. The sequence goes on from CP139502.1 coordinate 39,317,433, forward strand.
ATATCTTGAAGATATTCAAGAACAAATACATAACCTTCTAAAATCCACTTATTAATGTCATACTAAGGTTAAACATGTAAATGTTGACCGAAGTATAATGTTACTCTCATTCATAAATCTGCAAGGATGCCTCATCACTTGATTGATATTTTGATATCAATGCTGTGGAATATAAGTTAATGGATCATTGAAAATCTGCTAACTGATAAGGTACATTATCACATTTTGAATCTGATAAATGTCTTAGAACTATGAATGATAAGATGCAGTCCTTAAAAGGCAAATCAATGTTTTGATCTTGATTGTTATTTTGCCTAACAGTTAACCTATGAGGTTGGAATAAGTTTCTTTTGAAAAAAAAAACTTACAAGGACAAAATTGTATACATGATTAATGCATGGCTTATAATAAGAACTTTTAATCATACTCAAGCAATTGACTGTGATTAGATTTTTCTTATATACATGCATTAATTAAATAAAGATAATTAATTGTCATACATGTTTCCTTGAATATGGAATATGGCAATTAAGTATTATAACTCTTTCTTTAATGATTACCTTTTGCGAGGACGGTGTGTAATCAAAAGGGTTATGAGTCTATATAATCTTTATGTAGTATACAAGTTTAAGCAATCCAAGTTTGGATTGGATCATGCATCTAGGAGCTGAGATCTTGAATTTAATTACAATATGATTTTGATTGAATTAAGATAACTCCTGATTACATCTGACATTAAGTGGGAGCACTATGTTTTTCCTTAAAATTCATATGTTGTATAACATATTGAAGATATCATTCCATTTAAGCTAGATTTTAATCCTTAAGCTTGGAATGAAACTTCACTTGGGATTTAGGGAATAGAACAAACAACCTTGGAATAAATGTTTATTTGGAATAAACATATGCGGAAAATTAAGTCCAACACAAATGCAATATATCATTCAAGCAAGTCTTAAATGGTATATTTCACTTGGAATAATTTATTACATGGATGGAAACCTTATGTTTTTAACTAAGGATTTGTCATGTATATATTATATTGTGTATAAGACTGGTTGTTACTTTTGCACTAGAGCAAGATGAGCTGACAACAACAATATCTAATTGAGAGTATTTAGATTATTGTTAATACAGATGTTTACGAATTATAAAGCATAGTGTTGTATACGTACAATGATGCTAGAGGATAATTAAAACTAGTTAAAGTAGGATTTTATCATTTATGATAAATCTACTAACTAGATATGCTCAACGAAGAGCATTGTTGCATTACACATTAAGGAATAAAGAGTAATTTACATTTTAAGAAACTGTAAAGATGATTGTCAGTATGTCGTTGACTTCTAATACCTTATGCAAGGTAGGGCGACATCTCCATACTATGACACTTGCAATAGTATGAGCATATGAGATAAGACACTCATCATATATCTCAAATCCCTCACTATATGTGAAATTTGAAACTAGTATTCGGAAAGTTTATTCAGATGACTATTTAGTTTTCTTGCAAAGAAAAGGTTGAGAATGTTGGAAACATTTGACTTCAACTTACTAATTAGTCTCATGCATATCTGTTTATAGTATTTGGATAATTGGGATTGTAAGACAATTTTTACTTTATGATGAATAAAGATACTTGGTATTTGTTATTCATTCATATAATAATTGTTATCCTATATTTGCATGTTTAATCCTTGAATGATTTTATCATTCTAAATATGTCCATTGTCAGTTGACAATATGGGAATATTGTTATGCAAGGCAAATGTGAGTGTTGGTTATATTCTATGAGAATGTGGATTGTTCCCGCCAAACTCATATGTATTCACAAGGGATGCATATTGGATACCCCAACTTCAAACATTTACTTTTGGATCCTAGTCATGAGTAAGATGTTGAAAATGGTTTATTAAGTCATCCTTAGACTTGAGATACAAGCAAGTTCTGTTATGTGTGGATATCGCTTTTGTAATTATATGCCAAACGCTGTCCTGAATAAGGTAGTTATAAAAGCTATTTTTCGGAGTGATGTGAAGCAGCATCCACAACACTTGTAGTCAACAAAGGATTTGTTACTCCACTTGATATGTGGAGAAAGATACCATGGGCCCTCTCCAGAATTAATCAGATAATTGTGTGGCCGCACCCAAAGGGTAATTTAAGATGATTCTTAATTACATTTGGTATATCTGAATTAAATTCTATAACGAGAATTTAAATGGTTAAACTATATGGAATGAGTCAGGATCCATATCCATGGTTTAACGGTATCTATAACAAAGGATGATGAAAGCAAGACATAAATGACCATGCTACTGAGAATGATTTATGAAACTACATCTCAGACACCTTTAGTTTAAATAACGAGTGAGAGCGTTGCTAGACGTTTCCGTCGTTGGTATTTGTGCTATCTGCTACTCCAACTCCCAAGTGGGAGCTGTTGGAATATGGAAGTTGGACTAGCCTAATACGACTAAAGGTGTGTGAGCCTATTGGGGGCACACACGCTAAAACATTAGAATACGTTTATCGTAAATGCTCAAAATGACCCGTTTTGACCCGTTTGGACAATATATGAACTAGACATGATTCCTACTTGTCCTAAACCTTATGGCCGGCCCATAGAAGGTTCTAGAGGGGGGGGGGGAAACTGTCTAGGTTCGTTGTGAAGTGATAAGGGATGAGAAAGGAGAGTTGTGATGTGTTTAGGAGTGTTTGGGATAAGGCTTAAAGTTCAACTTTGAAGCTTATCTTAGCTAGGGTTAAGAGGGTATATAAACACCCTTATACCCAGCTCATTACTGACGAAAAACACAACAACAAAACACAGAAACTCTCTTCTGATCTCAGCCGAATATATCAAGAATTCTCTAGGGTTCTTGATTATTCGAATCTCACTTTTAAACCTATAACTTGCATTCAATTTAATTCAAGTGTTTCAATAGGTTATAATCGATCCTATAGCTCTTGAGAAGTATTAGGGTTCGGAAAACATAAGCCCCATCATTCACAGTTAGCAGCAGAAGCTGTTGACATTGCTTCTGTGCGTTCTCGGACAACATGGAGATCACAGATCTGATGCAGTGTCGTCCGATATCGGACAACACTGCAGATTGGTTCTTGGGCAGACTGAGGATATCGAACAACACACAATTTTGGGCTGTTTTCGTTTTTGATCCGTTTTGAGCTACGACACTTGGTGTTTGGGTTTACGTGGTACACGGCTAGCACTCCGGGCGTATTTGTTTGACGTGTTTGTGTGAGCAACCGTAGAGGTGGTATTTTAACCACTATTAGTTTCTTTTGCGGGTGTCGACGAGGGTTAGTTTTTCTTGTTCCCTTTTATTCTTTGTTTGTTTATTATACGTGTTAACTATAATTGTAAACTAGATCCATTATCCACTGTGTACTCGTAGTTAATGGTTAACATGATTATAAAATCCCAACAGTGGTTTACTGTGTGCATAGTTTATTTTGATACCATGGTACTCGTGCTATGCTGAGGCGCGAGTGTAAGATGGTAAGCGACAATAAGTAAAAATAAAAAAAATGTATGTGTCCATAGTTTGTCATAAAATTTAAGTGTCATACGTGCATTTTTGTGGTGAAGATGTAGATTAGAAAAGATAAGCAAAAATGATTACTTAAAAAGGAAAAAGATATAAAGTACACGAAAAATAATCAAACACGAATCTAAATTCAATTTTTATTTGGTAAAAGTTTAACGGGACTAGAAACCTAATGTGCCAACTCTTGATTCAATATGGTCATTGTAATCGAGTTAAAGTTGCAACCTAAAAGGGGAGACACAAGTTAGCTACAACGATTTGCGTTTGTTAGAAATGAAGCCGAGTGTGTATCTACACATTGACAAGACCATAAGTTTGATACATATCATGCATACGTGTTAGGTTAGATATAATGAAACCAATGTAAATAAGCATTGTACGAGTATCCCCTACATCACCATTATAATACTACACTAGTTATAATGCCCGCGCACGCGCGGGGTTTTTTCTAATATTTTGAATAATGTATTTTTATTTATTAAAAAACAAATAATTTAAATTTTCTTCTGTTTTAATTTTGTATTATACGAAGAAGAGAGCTCGACTATGTGTAGTTATATTTTGTGTTTGTTGTATAATCTGTTTTAAGAATAAGTTTAGAGCAGAATCACCTTGTGCCACTCTCAACCTTGTGACAATCAAGACATTACATGGTCCTTTTAAATAAGTGTTTTGTATTTCTAAATTTGTATATGTTTAGTTGTTCATAGTAAATTAGTCCTACATAAGCAATATAATGTGTGAGCATAATGAATCGCAACCAAAGTTAATGCAGCAAAAGATTTTGTCTAACATAGTACCTTTTACTATTTTAGCATACGATGTTGATTTTAGCATCTAAGGGATTTTCAAGTGTTCATATTACTATTTTTGTCCGTCTAATAAAAGTCTGGTTTTCAATAAGGAAGTCAAAATGATTGTTTTTACTGTCCCAATGCTCGTTTGCGTTTATGCTTTTATATCTCGATGCTTGTATTTGTTTATGATTTTATGTCCCCATTGCTCGTATGCCTGTTTGCCTTTTATGCTTTATATGCATTCATAGTTCATCGTTTCATGCAATGCTACACAATCACACATTCTTACATATTTGAGCACTTTCACTCTAACACATTCACTTGTCGGAGGTATTTATGGAAGCAGTCTCCTTACTCTCGGGTTTACTCTAAAGAAGGGGTATGATTTGTCTATATAATACCTTCATTTAGACGGGACCGTGTATTGTTGTTAATTGTAAAATGATAGTTTTTACTTTTTACTACTTTACCTTTGTAATTATTTAATACATGAAATAATTATTGTTCTTACAAAATTTGGAAAGTTCTTCTTTACCTTGAAATAAATTCAAAACTTGCATTTATTGTCTTAACACTTTTTCGGGACGAATGGGAGGGGTTTTTTTTTTTTTTTTTTAATGTATGGAATTATATGTTGTTTTGTGTTTAGGATTGATAAGAAGTGGGTGCATAATGTATTAAAATTAAGAATAATCATGTTTGTAAAAATGATAATTGTAGCCTATGTCCCTCGTCTATATATTTAACCACATAGTAGTTCAAGATTTTTCATGAGATAACAATTCCAAGGTGTACTAACTCGAGCTAAAACTTCTCATTCGATTACCAATTCAAACAAACATATGTGATATTTATCAAATAGGCTCACTAAACATTCAAATTTATAATAATTAGGTGCGCATATGAGTCTAACGACAATGTTGTATCTCACTTAAACAACCACCTTGGCTAATCACACCCATCTGGCCATCTCACACGCTATAATAATTCCTAGCTTAAGACACTACCATGCATTCGTTAGTTTGGCCAATGGGCTTAGTGGGATCTTGAGCCACTGCTGCCGGAGCAGTAAAGATAGTGGTTGCAGAAGCCATCTTTTAATCGAAACCCCAGAATTTAGCAGCTTTCACATCATCTTGAGCCATTAATCTCGAGAAATGTTAATGGTCATACTTCACGGTTGCTTTTCCACCAAACTCAGTTGGGTACACTCAAACAAAAACTGAAACCAGATGAAAATATTACAGAAGCAGACTACCACATATCTGTAATCCGCAAACATCAATCTAAGGATTAGACTGCTTTTGTTTGTGAGCTCCCATGTGTTACTTTTCCGATTGACCCAAACTTGATGTAACACGTCATGCAATAAATACAACCACTTCGAGCAAAACCCAACCACATCATACATCTCGTGGTCAACTTGGGTTGGGAAGTCTGCATACTATATAACAAACAGTCCTGAATATATGTGAATAATAACCATATATTTAGATAAAAGGGTTTTGGTTCTGATCGGAATGAGCGAGGCAGATTAGACCTACAAATACTCATTATGATCACAAAGGAAAAATATTATTACGATAACAATACTAATTCTAAGCAGAAAATAACTGAGAGTTTGTATGCATAGCATATAATACAGACACAAAGACATCTTGCAACTCAATTTCTGTATTAGACATGTTCGCTGTTCGGCTAAACATTTTGGTTTCACCCGTTTGAAAAATAAAACCATTGTAGATCATAATATAATGTGGCATGTCCACTGGATAAAATGTCAGTAATTCAGTTGAACTAATATGCATAGTGAATCAAATAGTGAAAAATAAAGTAAACACACAAATTCATTTCTTGATCCACCAAAAAATTAACAGGTATAATCAAAACACACACTAAATACGGCTTACTGGTCTTAAGGACACACAATAAGTGCTAATACCTTAAAAGGGCGGTTGTTTGGGATAGCTTAATTACTTAAACTGCTTTTGTGCTTAATAATTAAGTAAGTAGTAACCTACTAAATAAGCAAATAAGTAGATAAGAGCTTAACTAAGCAAATTCCCAAACATCTAATTACTTGATTAGCTGAAAATTTTGTAGCCTGTGTAATTGGAATTATTATCTTTTTAGCTTAATTGTTTATTTTTAACAAACATAAGCAGTTTTAATATTCACTTGGGTGCTCTTCTTTTCTACTTTTTGTATAAAGTGTTGTCCTTTGTGATTATGTCACTAACAAAACCAAAAGAAAAATAGTGTTAATCCAGTTAGCCCTTTAGCACATATGAAGTTTACTCATAAATATTACAACCAAATACAATGTTATATACTTCGCATTTTATCACATAACAACCAGAACTATATGCTCAACTTCATCTACAAACAACTTATGATCACCCTAAGGAAATATTGTGCTTCCAAACTTACTAAGATGCTTACACGAATCTTTTAACAATCTTAATTCTATCATCAAAGCTGGAAACATTTGGCTTTATTATTGAATCATGTGTACTAACCTGGATTGTGATCTCCATATACATGTGTATTGTCATCATATGTGTCACTTCACTTTGTCTCCTTCACCACTGCCTCACCAGTTTCCTCTTTCATGATTCCATCGCGACTCTGAAAGGGTTGTATTCTTTGAAACAGGTTGATCTAGGTGCGGTAGGTGCATGATGTCTTTTTGCAACTTGCACCTTCCATAAACAATGTTAACAAAAAGTCAAGTTTCATAGGGTTACATATGTGGCATGTGCTAATTATAGCAGATAAAGATAATATGCATATAATAGAAGCATATTTATGCTTTTAAGTAATCTACCTCTCTCGCTCATTAAAAGGTATATTATTTTAAAAACATATTATTCAGAACAGTCAACAATGTATGTGATTTTAGTTGTGAAAAGCCCTACTACCTTAGAATCAGATTAACTAAAATGTGATGCTTAACAAATGTGTGTATATATATGATATGGTAAGTGCTCAGTTTACCAATGTGTTATGTTTATGGTCACCAAAATCAATAGCACCAGCACACATCAACTTTACTTCTGTATACATGTTTTTTGGACTCAAATATCGACACAATTTAGTTTAGTTGCCAAAATTATTTCTCTAAATATGTAAGTAACATGAAAGATCACGGAATAACTTATAAAATGCATTAAAATTCAAGAGAGATTACCAATTGTAAAGGAGCTAAACATCTTTTAATGAGCCGAATAAAGATCCAAATAGATAGAATAGATCTCGTGATCCATGTTCCTCATATGGAGCTGCATCAATGCTAACCTTCACATAAACGCAACCCGGTACTTAGGATTTGCTTTTTCTTCGTTCTTTATTTGTCTAACAGCCATGGTGTTCTTACGAACAGATCGAATTGGAGGCCATCCTACAACTTGTTGCCTCAATAAAAAACATAGGCCTTCTAGAATTTTCGATAACCATTAAAAAATGAAGCAAGAAAGAAAAAAAGATTAAATAAAAAATGAATAAAATAACATATCATCGTAATATCCGCCAAACCTGCCCCGATAAATTGAAAACTAACATTATTACTGGTGGTAAAAATTAGAAAGAATACGAATCAGGGACTGTTTATATGATTAACTCAGTTAGTTAAAAATTCTATTGTGTACCTGTAGCATCATTTTACCATGCTTATTAGTAGGTGACATGTGGATGATTTTGACCCTCGGAAAGCAACCCAACGCTGAACACCGTTTGATAATAGAGAACGTTCCAGTGATGATGGCTTGGCTTCCAACCACTGCAGCAAAAATTGCAGTTCCAAGAGCCGGCTGTCTTATTTTTTCTGTCACGATAATAAGCACACAGTTAGCTTAAGTTTCAAGTTAAATATAAAATATAATTGTTATAGAGTACTTACTGGGAACAGATGCGTAGAAAAATAGGCATATATTAGATGCAGTGTTTTCATGGGAACTTTGTCAAACTATCTCAATAGTTGTACGTTACATGTAATTTTCTAATTGGTAACAATCCATTATAATTTTTGTTTAATACTTATGAATCCCATTCAAATGACCTACTGCGATACATCGATGCTCTAATAACAGATTAAAAAGCAATATAGTTAATATCACCAAATATTAAGTTTATAAGAGGCTAAAGAGTATCATATATATTTTGTGTTCTTATAGCCCGCGGCCTTGCAAAATACGGAGTTAATAGCACCTAATGGATTCGAATTTCAGACCGGTTAACCAAGATTTCAAGTCTTAAACAGTTTATCAAACCCTTAAGGTTCTGATATTTCATTTCAAATTTCACAAGCTACATCAAACAATGCCTCAACCTCTCATCATTTCCTGTTGTCCTATGTTTCATGGAGCCATAAAAGAAGATCCACAAAATCAACAAAATATACAATAAAAATCATACCTCACAAACTAACCACAACTACTATCAATGATCTAGCAAATTAACACGAAATTGTACCACATGAGCAATGAATTTGTACACCATTTAAGCCATACCACATCAATTAAAAGCACAAGAACACAAACCCATAGCTTAATTACCAAAAAAAAAATGATACATAAATCAAAAAGTTATAGATTAATATACCTTAAATTTATTTACCGAAAACAATACCTCATCAAATTTAGAGCAACTACAATAACACCTTCTTCAATCGAGTTTTCAATTTGTTTTCAGAATGATAGAATTAGGATTATCTCAAAACGATTTTGTACCAATAACTCATAAGAACTGGACGCAATTGATTTTAAATAGTAGATTTCTTGAAAGATTTGAATATTTTTAATTTAGGGTTTTGGGAATGTAGTTTATGTGTGTCGATGATTGTTAATTAAGGTAACTGATGATTAACAAACCTTATTACTAAATCACGAATTAGATCGATGTTGTAACATTAAATCGGAAGGTTAGATCAGAATATGTTGAGGATGATTTTGTGGTTGAATAAGGTGGAACTCGAGATTTTTGGTTCATTTGATGTAAGCAGCTTTTTCTTCTACATTATGGTATGAAAAAATAATAACAATGAAGATTGGATAGGGTGGACTCCGTTTTGTTTTTTAAATTACATTTTAGGTCCATATTTATTTAAAAATGTCATTGAGACCCATGTATATTTTTATTTTTTTTAATATATGTAAGTACAAAAACGTTTTTTTTTTTTTTTTTTTTTTTTTTTTTTTTTTTATTTTTTTAAGCAAATTAGGAAATAATTAACTTTTAATATTTTTTTGCACCTAAAAATTAAAATCTAATTAAAAAAATTATTACTAAAAAAGGAATGATTTGATTTTTTTGAAATGGAAAAGTCCCCACTAGGGGT
>CP139502.1:39327236-39356069 GCA_021014915.2 Artemisia tridentata subsp. tridentata
TATTTCATCAACTATTTGGGGAAAAGGGTAAAACACCGAAACAATCTATTGATGTTTTCTGTTTGACTTTCTTTATTATTATTTTCTTAATTTTAATTCCTCTTTTCTCTTCGTTATTCTTTCTTCGTATTCGTTTGTGTTTGCCGACTTTTATTATTTTAACATCTCGTATCCACACGAGTCTTAAACTTTATTTAACTCAAACGCCATTGAAATAAAACATTTTCATTTCAAATACGAGTATTGTTTTTACAAATCACCTTAAGGTTATTGCTGAGACATATTATTCATACATTAGGTTGTGTTGAGGTTCACTTGTCATGGTATCCCATTTTATTTTTAAATTATTCATACATTAGGTTGTGATATCTTGTTTCTCTGCTACTAAGGTATTATTCATAGCCCCACTTTTATTTTTAAATTATTTATAAACCCATGGGGGAGATACATGCTACTTACTTATTTTTTTATAAGCACAATTGTTTATTGATATGCTATTCCTGACTGATGCGATAATGTTAAGTACATTCCTTGCCAAAAGCAAGTCCCTCGATCATGAACCATTAATCACTTGCGAGTGAGCGCGATTGTAGTTTATAGGCCTATAGGATTTGACCATCCCGCCATGTTGACTAAGGTCTGTCAGCATGTGATGTACTATAATTGAGTTTACTAGGTATCTGGCAAAATACCTAGCTTTGGGGGCAACTATTATATTATGAAATTCCGTGGTTACTGTCGACTTACGCCAGGGCTACTGGTGCTGGTTAACGCTTTGTGTGTCATGAGCTTAGCAATCAAAAGAATGAATGATTATGTGACGCTTACTCGATATTTGTATTTGTTACTTATATCTTCTAGACTTAAAATCTTGTGCTCAACTATTATTTACTAAACCTATGGATTACACTCAACCTTTGTGTTGACTTTTTAGCATGTTTTATCTCAGGTAATTGATGCATGATGTGAGCACCAGGAGTGGCTGAAGGTTGAGGATGGCTATCATTGGGCTTTATTTTTTACCCGTACTATCTTTATCATTCGAAATATCTTTTAAAACAATGTCTTTTATTCCGCTGCAACTTGTGATATGAGTCTTTTAGACTCTAAACATTAAATTTTGTATTCGAATGATATGTTTTGTAAAAACGTCTCGTCATGAGATCGTTTTATGTGATTGTGACTGTCTTACCCCTCACGTAGCACCCCAAGCTCAGTCTCGCTGCCATATTTCGAGTTGGGGGTGTTACATAAGGCCTCAGCATGTTGGGAGTGGAGACCTACCAAACCCAATAGTGCATCAATTATTATGAAGAAATATGATTATATTGATGCACGAGGCATATCCAAGTCAGTAATGCCTTGGGTCCCCAAAGGAAACTAATTTCCTTTATTTTATGTGCAGGAACATCCACAAAAGGAAGAAGAAGATCCGGGATATTTTGACAGTGGATGCTCCAGGCACATGACTGGAAACATGTCCTATCTAACAAATTTCAAAGAATTTTAAGGAGGATATGTTTCATTTGGGGGAGGAGCTAGAAGAGGAAGAATTACTGGTAAAGGTACAATCAGGACTAGTAAGCTTGATTTTGAAGATGTGTACTTTGTTCAAGAGTTAAAGTTTAATCGGTTTAGTGTCTCACAGATGTGTGACAAAAAGAACAATGTCCTTTTTACTGAAATTGAATGTTTTGTTCTGTCTCATGACTTTAAGTTGACTGATGAGAGTCATGTCTTACTTAAAGTTCCTAGAAAGAACAATATGTACAGTGTTGATATGAAGAACATTGTTCCTAAAGAGAGTTTAACTTGTCTTGTTGCAAAGGCCACATTGGATGAATCAATGTTATGGCATAGGAAACTTGGTCATATTAACTTTAAAACCATTAATAAGATTGTTAAAGATAATTTGGTGAGAGGTTTACCTCAAAAATATTTTGAAAATGACCAAACTTTTGTGGCTTGTCTTAAGGGAAATCAACACAAAGCTTCTTGTAAGTCTAAGACTTAGAACTCTATTACTTAACCATTATTCATGTTACATATGGACTTGTTTGGTCCTACTTCTGTGAGTAGTTTAATGAATAAGAAGTACTGTCTTGTTGTCACTCATGATTATAGCAGGTCTACTTGGGTTTTCTTTTTGGCAACTAAGGATGAGACCAGTAACATTCTTAAGAGTTTTATTACTGAGATAGAAAACCTAACTGATAAGAAAGTAAAAATAATCAAATGTGACAATGGCACAGAGTTTAAGAATAGAGTGATGAATGAATTTTGTGATCAAAAGGGTATTAAGAGGGAATTTAGTGTAGCTAGAACTCCTCAGCAGAATGGTGTTGCTGAAAGGAGGAATAGGACACTGATTGAGGCAGCTAGAACCATGTTAGCATACTCTAAGTTACCTACCACATTTTGGGATGAAGCAGTTAATACTGCTTGCTATGTGCAGAATATGGTATTAGTTGTAACACCCCGACCCGACAAGGGTAGAGATGTCACAACAATGGTGACATATCAGAAACATACATAAGCATACATCTTCAATAATACAAAGAAGTACAAAGGTTACAAGAATTTACAAGGAAATACAGAATTACAGAGGAATAAATACTAAGTCTGAAAATAAAATTCTTCTAGTCATCTCTATAACAGAATATCTATCACAGTGCAGTCTTCTAAGTCCAATGATACTCTCCACTCATACCCAGCTTCCTACTAAAACCTGCCGCAGGAAAAGAAATGCGGCTGAGCTACGAGAGCTCAGTGAACAGATATAACGGTAACAAGCAGAAATAAAGAATAGTACAGAGTATCAGAAGTATAGGTCATGCAGACATAATCAGAGTTAAAGGGTAAATAAAGGAGTAAGGATAAAGGGATAGGGAATAATAAATAGGTAAAGGTAAAGGGAAACAGTGCAAGGTATAATAAGGGACAAAGTAAGTAAATGTATATGGTAAAGGGAAAACAGTAATCCACCACGAGCCCAGAAACAGAAGTATCATAACCATGTAACCATATCAGTAATCCAGAGGGGATGCCTCTCAAGTAACCAGATAATATGAGGGGTGTCCTCATGTATCAAATATATATGGAGTAGCTAACTCCCAGAGGTTGTGAAAGACGTGTATCGCACACACCATCAGTCACCAGAGATATATATATAACCAGTAAATATTAACAGATAACAGAGACAGAACAAATCTAGGATGCATCCATACGCCCCAGGTGGCCAGAGTCTACCAATAAACACCAGATAAAAATAAAGTCAGGGACGGGACAGGTCATCACTCTCCTGCCCTAGAGTCATGCCATCGGTGCATCAATGACATGGACATGAAACCCTCATGCCTAGTGAGGTGGCTCGGGTATCAAACCGTGGGTCATGGTCAAATATCAGGTCAGAAATCAGAGTATTATATCAGAAGGTTCATAGCATAATGGTCCATGTCAAATGTTTCAGAAGTGTATATCAGAGGTTCAGAAATCAGATCGGTTTATATCAGAGTTCTTCAGATCAGAGTTTATAAAAATGTTCAAGTCCAGGTTCAGAAATAGTATATCAGATTAATGCTTAAGTTTCAAAAACAAGAGTTTATAACCGGGTTTAGAATAAGGTTCAAATCAAGGTTCACTAGGTCATATCAAAAGTTCATAATCAAAAAGGTTTATAGGTTCATAGAAAAGATTTTAATTCAAAGGTTTCATATTTAACTTGTATTTAAATAATCTTTCAGTGACTTTCATAAAATGATGTTTGGTAAAACCTTCTTATACATATAGTTTTTAAAAGAAATTTTCATAAAACCTTTAGTGCTGTTTATAACATCGTACTCAAAAGCTTTTCAAAAACATTTTCATATCATTAAGGAAAATTTCCAATTTGAGTTAAAATGTCAAAATGAATCTTCAGGGTATTCAGAGGTTTGCATATTCAGGTCACAAGGTAATGAGTCAAGTATCAAGGGAAAATTCAGAGTCAGATATCATGTCAGAATCAGAGTGTTATAACAAGTTCATATTTCAAAGGGTTTATAACAGATGGCTCAGAATCAAGTTTCATAACAAAGTTCATATCAGGAATTATAACAAATGGGAATCATATGAAAGGTTCAAAGTAAAGGGGATCATAGCAATGGCATCAATACAGAGACCGATAGATCAGGAAAAAAATAAAAGAGATCATGAGAAACCTGTGAGAAGTTTCAGAATATCTGTACCTTATACCGCAAGTGAAAACACACAACAGAATAATAAAGACCAGAAGCGAACTCCATCTTCAGCGGATCTGCACGAATTCATGATTGTCTTATTATTAATAATTCATTTCAAATCAGATTTACTCGTTTTCGTCGGCTTTCCATTCTTAGTGACTTTTAGGGTTATTAATGACAATTAAATAACTTAAAGGTTTAATGTGATAATATAATAGTATAGGTGTTAATATGACAATCATTATAGTTTAAGATTTAATATGCCAATTTAGTATAGTTTAAGGTTAAAAGTGTTAATATAGCAAGGTTTGGGGTCTAACATGTAGTTTATCATTGTGTTAGGGCTAGATGTGTCACTTTTGTTTTTGGCTTAATAGTACACGATCAATCATCCACAAATGAAATTACACATGCATATCTCATTCTCCATTGTTCACGTAAGACTTTATCCCTTTTCTTTTTTTATATAAAGCATTCATGAACAGACCTTCTATGCTTATTTCGTTTAACGCAAAAATGCCGAGACCGATATTGAACTCGAAATACCCAAACATATACAACTTACATTCATGAAAAGCTACAACGGTTTACCCTATAACACCGCGACACACATTGACGAGGTCAAATAAGGGTGGTGCGAGGAGACTAAATGAGGCAGCAACAAACTCAACCCGACACAGCAACTACAATGACCTTTTCGAAACAGCCCACCCAACATTACTTCAAATTCAACATCTTCTTATTCCCAGACCATATCACACACAAGTGCCATGCATACTCATGTTCCACAACATTGCATGTGAAATCTCCTAGTATACTCACTACATCCAAGCCTATTTCATTGAATTGAATTTTTGCGACTAACGTGTCAAAATGATCGTTGATTTGTGGCTTTATTTATTTCAGTCAACAAAGTGACGCTAGTTTACATGAACCTCTTATCTTTTAGGAAATTGATTAATGAACTTATTGTCTACGGTAGTTTAACACACTTATAACTTTATTATTGTTACATAACTTAGAGTTGGTAACTAAAATGAGGTCATCATACATATTCTATTAATCTTGATAATTCACGCATCATTATTTTATGTGAATTTGAATGAACCAAAATTATAAATTATAAGACACTAACAGGTATAGGGTTAGGTTTCATATGGTCGGAATTTATTTTGAATGAGAATAGAGGAGTATACCTCCAAGATAACGAGCATAAGATGAGATCGAAATCAAACCCGAGTGACCAACGAAACTCGAACACGACCACAACCTCCTGCTCACGAAGCAGCAACCCACAACCGAAACCAAACTCGAATCGACATTATCGAATCAGAACTCACATGTATACGACTAGATGAACCAAAAGGATCAGTCTCACCACGAGTTATCATCGTAACAACGAACCCACACCTCAACCCCGATCACGCATCGATCAAACCAAAACCAAAACCCTTTTTGAATTAAGTCACCACACGACCACAACCTGTGTCATACCACAATTGATCACCACCTTCACACCATAGCTAGGACACCCATGAACCGATCACCAAGGCTGCAATATATTTGAACTTGTGGAGGCTTGTGCTAGCTTTGGTTTGAGAGAGAGTCTAAAAGAATGCGTTATCCTTTTTTTTTGGAGAAAAGAAAGCGTGGGATGACAAGTTATATGGTCAATCAAGGAGTGTGAAATATTGATAAGATTGCTTACAAACCGTGTGGAGTAAATAAGGAAGGCATGCATGATATGCATGATTTAAGGGATTGCCAAGCGTGATTTTGGGGATGAAATTTTGGTATTGATAGTGCATTCTTATCTCAAACTTCGACCAAATAAAAGGGCACATAATGGGTTGAATTTTTTTTTATACGAATTAGTTTAGGAAATTTAAGATGTCCTTCTTTTAGCTTTAGTTATAATTAGGATTTTATTTATATAATGTAATATTATTCATAAAGTATAGTTTAATGTGTTTTTGTAATAATTCAAAATTAGAGGGTATTTTGGTAATTTTGCATGTTTTGAAATTTCGGGTATTACATTAGTAGTCAAACCTCATAACAAGACACCTTATGAACTTTTTAGAGGTAGAAAACCATCTCTAAGTTTCATGAGACCATTTGGATGTCATGTTATCATACTTAATACTTTTAGATCATTTGGGCAAGTTTGATGGAAAGTCTGATGATGGATTCTTTGTTGGTTACTCTATAAATAGTAAGGCATTTAGGGTATACAACATTAGAACCAGAAAGTTGAAGAAAACTTTCATGTTGAATTTTTGGAGAATAAGCCTAGTGTTGCAGGAGAAGGTCCTAAGTGGTTGTTTGATATTGATGTGCTAACAGAGTCAATGAATTATGTACCAGTTGTTGCAGGTACAAACTCTAATGATTTTGAAGGTACAGAAAATAGTTTTGATGCAGGTCAATCTAGCATGGTGACAGGATCTTGTCAAGACTACATGTTTATGCTACTGTGGAAGGATGGTTCTATGTTTAATTCATCTTCAAAGGATGGTGAACCTTCTTATGATGCTGAAAAGAAGGGTTCTGAAGATGGAAACAAAGAAAGTGGAGTTGAAGAACAAGAGAATCCTAATGACAGTACTAATGATGTTAGTACTGCTGAGCCAAAAGATAGTACTGCTGGACCAAATGATCATACTGCTAGCCCAACAGTTACTACTAATGTTGATTCTTCTGATGATGAAGTGGATATGAACAACATGCCTAACGCCTATCAAGCTCCTACAACTCCAAATATCAGAATTCACAAAGATCATTCACTTGATCTTGTGATTGGTGATGTATAGTCCGGTGTAAAGACAAGAATAATGACAATGATAAAGGATTCAAATGAACAAGGTTTTATTAGTGCTTTTTATAAAGGGAAAACACATGAAGACCTTCATACTTGTTTATTTGCTTGTTTCCTATCTCAGGAAGAACCTAAGAAAATTGACAAAGCTCTTAGTGACCCATCATGTGTTGAAGCAATGCAAGAGGAGCTTTTACAGTTTAAGCTTCAAAAGGTTTTGATTCTAGTAGATTTGCCTAAGGGTAAGTGGGCAATTGGTACAAAATAGGTGTTCAGAAACAAGAAGGATGAGAGAGGCATTGTCATTAGGAATAAAGTAAGGCTGGTTGCACAGGGTTACACTCAAGAAGAAGGCATAGACTTTGATGAGGTTTTTGCCCCTGTTGCAAGAATTGAGGCAATAAGGTTGTTTTTGGCTTATGCTTCTTTTATGGGATTCATGGTGTATCAGATGGATGTGAAGAGTGCTTTCCTGTATGGTACTATTGATGAAGAGGTTTATGTTATGCAACCACCAAGGTTTGAAGATCCTGATCATCCTGACAAGGTCTACAAGGTGGTGAAAGCTCTCTATGTTTTGCATCAAGCTCCAAGAGCCTGGTATGAAACCTTGGCCAATTACTTATTGGATAATGGGTTTCACAGAGGAAAGATTAATAAGACCTTGTTTATCAAGAAGCAAAAAGGGGATATTTTGCTTGTCTAGGTCTATGTTGATGACATTGTTTTTGGCTCTACAAAGAAGGAGATGTGTATAAAATTTGAGAAGTTGATGCATAACAAGTTCCAGATGAGTTCTATGGGTGAACTTACTTTTTTCTTAGGGTTGCAAGTCAAGCAAAAGGAATATGGTATATTTATCAGTCAGGATAAATATGTAGCTGATATCTTGAAGAAATTTGGGTATACTGATGTAAAGACAGCTAGCACCCCAATGGATCCAGACAAGCCTTTGCTTAAAGATGCAGATGGTGATGATGTTGATGTTCATCTCTACAGGTCAATGATTGGATCATTGATGTATCTCATATCATCCAGACTAAATATTATGTTTGATGTATGTGCATGTTCCAGATTTCAAGTCACTCCTAAGGCTTCACACTTACATGCAGTAAAGAGGATTTTTAGGTATCTAAAAGGTCAACCTAAATTGGGCCTTTGGTATCCTAGAGAGTCTTCATTTGATTTGTTGGCTTTTAGTGATAGTGACTATGTTGGTGCAAGTTTAGATAGGAAATAAACAATAGGTGGTTGTCAATTCCTAGAAAACAGGTTGATATCATGGCAGTGTAAGAAGCAAACTGTGGTGGCAAATTCTACAACCGAGGCTGAATATGTTGCTGCTGCTAGTTGCTGTGGACAAGTACTCTGGATTCAGAATCAAATGCTATACTATGGGTATAACTTTATGCACACCATGATTTTCATTGACAATAACAGTACTATATGTATTATTAAAAATCCTGTTTTGCATTCTAAAACAAAGCATATTGAGATTAGACATCATTTTATAAGAGACTGCAATGATAAAAAGTTAATTCAAGTTGTTAAAATTCACACAGATAACAATTGGGCTGACTTACTTACAAAAGGTCTTGATGTTGGAAGGTTTCAGTACTTGGTTGCAAGTATTGGAATGCTAAATCCATAAAGTTTTAATCTCTTTGTGTTTTTGTAAAGTTTTGTAAAGGATTAGTACTGTTATGTGTTAATACTGCTAGTGCAAATTAGTACTGCTAAGTTAAAATTGTTAGTCAAATTTGATACTGTTATATAGAACATCTGGTGGTTTTCAAAATTGATACAATTGATTGTAATGCTGTTGTTCAAAATTGATACTGTTAACCGATCATAGACAAAAAGGTTACAATTGATTATAAACTACTAATCTTTCGACCTTTGAGGTGGTTTTCAATCAATCCAATTTGATAGACAAAAACATTCTTATTACAATCACAATTAAGTTTCTTTGTTTAACCAAGAATAATGGGTAAAAACAATCATTTATAGACAAATGATTATAACTAGTTGAATAACAATAAACCTTTCGACCTTTAGAATTACTAACAACTAGTCAAACTTGATTAACAAATGTCACTATGAAACTTAAGCACAATTGGATCTTAGAATTAACTTGAAATTGAATTAAAACATGTTATCACAATCATACGCAAATCATTAAGTAATAAACATCATCTAAGCAAGTGCACAAAGGCACTAGCCACTCATAGCAAATATAAACATAAACTCAGAATTTTGCACATTAGAAACCATGATTAAAAGTCTTACAATGATTGAAATAAGATTACAAATGATAAGGTAATGATACCCAAAGTATTGGTGTTGACTTCTTGATGTTTTGACTTCCAAATGTTGAATTCTTGGACTTCCAAAGTTTCCTGGACTTCTAAGGACGAAATTGAGAGCTTTTGTGAATGGCCTAGAATATTCAATAGAAGGCCATAGAATCGTTGGTAGCAAGATACAATACTTAATGATGAAGATTGGTAAAACAGACAACCTCCAACCGATCGGTTTGGTTGCCATCCGATCGGTTGGTCTTCAAAAATGGCCTCCATCCGAATCGGTTGCGGGCTGCATCCGATCGGATGGGGTGCTGCTGTAGACACAGTTTTTGGACTTTTGGCGTTTGGCTTGTTTCTTGCTCATAGCTTTTTGTTCTTCATCCAAACTTGATTCTTTCTTTGTCTTGGAACTTGCCAACTTGAATACTTGGACCTTCATTCTTTGAAATGCCTTTTCGGAGTGGATCTTTGACATGGGAATCTTCGTACGATCATAAATATTTCCTTCTTCCTCATTCTTTCACTTTTTCTTCCTTTTTCCCGTACTTGGCTACATATACTTTGCAAACATACTTTGGTGCGATTTAAGTAACAAAAGCATATAAATATAACCAAATAACATATACAAAAGTACGAATAACGCTACTAAAAACATGCACAATTTGAGCGTTATCAGAGTTAATACTGCTGAGAAAAAGTTTTTGCAAAAACTAGTACTGTTAGGCAAAAGTTTGTATTGCTAGGCAAAACTTTGTACCATTGGGTAACCGTTAGTGCTGTTTGGGGATAACCATTTTTTAATTATAGCCGTTGAGGGATTTTCATTACTTACTTCACTTATATGGTTCCTAAATTGGACAATTCACATTCTTTATTTAACTTAAAAGATTTCTTCAACCTAAAGAAACAATTTATTGAAGTTGGTCTAATCAAAACCCTAATTGTTCACTATAAAATCTCAAGCAGCTGGGCAGGTCAGTGGTAACATAGATAAGACCCAACCCATGGCAACATCTAATGTGTTAAGTTCTCATGAACTTGGTATAGGTGATGGACTCCCCAGCCAACTGGAAACTATGGGGGACATGCCCCATTATTCACCTCTCCCAGTAGGTAACACACTTGGAAGTGATGAGGGCAGTGTGACACTCAAGGAATTGATGGACATTTGTACAAAATTGACAGAAATGGTCACTGGTTTGGAGATAGAATTGAAGGAGACTAAGCAGTTATATGGTACTGCTTATAAAAAGCTCATCCAGAAGGTGAAAAAGTTACAGCAGAAAGTCAAGTCTCTTAAAGCTAAAAGACAGGCCAACATTGTGGAGTCTGACAGTGATAAGAGTGATGAAGATGATGGTCTGGAGGATCCTTCCAAACAGGGGAGGAAAATTAAAGACATTGATGCAGATCCAACCATCTCATTGGTTCAAGAAGATGCTGAGATTCAAGGGAGGTTTGCTACAGATATGGGTGATGCTGATATGGATGAAACAACCTTTGATGTTGCTAAAGACATTAGTACTGATGATCCACTTAGTACTGCTAGGGCATCAGATAGTACTGCCAGTGCTGTTTATGTTAGAAGAAGAAGTGCAGATAAAGGTAAAGGCATCATGCAAGAAACTGAGCAGCCTAAAAAGATCAAGCAGAGTGTATTAGCTCAGATAAGTTTTGATGAAGAAGTAGCTCAGAAAGCACATGAAGAAGAACAAACACAGTTTGAGATTGCTAAATTTCTTGAAGAACAAAGACTTGCAAGAGAAACAGCTGAAGCAGAAAGATTGGCACAAGAACAATCAAATGCACTTCTGGCTAAGACATTACATGATGAAGATCAAGCAAGACTTCTTGAAGAACAAAGGGTTAATGATGTAGCACAAATTGAGTAATGGGATAACATTCAGGCTATGATTGATGCTGATGCTATATTAAAAGAAAGGCTTGGAGAACTTAGAACAGATGAAGTGTTGTCTATTGAAGAAAAGTCAAGACAACTAGCTGAGCTAATAAATTCAAGAAGGAAGTCTGCTGCAGAACAAAAAGCCAAAGAAAAGAGGAGTAAACCACCAACTCAAGCTGAGCAAAGAAACACCATGTGTCTGTACATGAAGAACATGGTTGGATACACAAAGAAGGATTTCCAGGGTAAAAGCTTTGAGGATATCAAGAGTGAGTTTGACAAGGTGTATAAAAGAGTAAACACATTTACTCCTATGGGAACAGAAGTAGAAAGTAAAACTACTAAGAGAGCAGGGATAACATTGGAGTCAGGTTCCTCAAAGAAACAAAAGCTTATTGAATAAGTACCTACTACAGCAGAAGAAAAAGAATAAGTATTGACTGAAGAACAGCTTCAACATATGATGATTATTACTCCAGAATAAGGTATAAATGTTGAACCATTACAGACCAAATTTCCAATCATAGACAGGGAGATCTACACTGATGACTTAGGAAAATCCTGAAAGATAATAAGAGTTGGAAATCACTCTGAGGTGTACAAACATTTTGAAGACATGCCTAAAGCATTTGATAAAGATGATTTGATGAAGCTGTGGGAGTTAGTCAAGGCAAGGTTCAACTTAACAGAAATATCTGATGACAAGGATAAAGTATTATGGGTTGAGTTGAAGAGAAATTTTGAACCTGATCCAGATGATAGTCTATGGAGGTTTCATGCAAACAATCTAGGATTGAAATAGAAGTTGTATGATACATGTGGAGTTCACCATGTGTCTACAAAAGCTGGAGTTGATGTGTATATGCTGGTTGAAAAGGAATATCCATTGAGAAAGGGTATTCTCAGTGTAATGTTATCTGCTAAACTCATAGTGGATGAAGAGACATAGATGGCAATAGAGCTGCTGAAAAAGATCTTCATACAAGCAGAAAGAAAATAAAGTGTTTGGAAGATCCTCTCAAAGACAAAGATTTAATTCAGAAACTTGATGATTTGGAGGTAAATCACAAGTTTAGGGGAGGATTGTTGGGAATTAAATGATCAAACACTTTGTCCTGCCAAGCTAAACAGTTAGAACTGCTGAAGGTTATAACTAACAGTACTAACTGAGTTAGTACTGCTAGTGTAAATATTGGTACTGCCAATATCAGACTTAGTACTTCTGAAGACTGAGGATGAAGATGGTATTGCCAGTGATTGAAGATGCGTAATGTGATAAGTATAGAAGATATTTAGTGTATATCTTATATGTTTAGAAAGATACATATTTTGTAGATTTATAGCTATCTTATAAAGGACTCATTGTGCCTATAAAAGAAGGTCCTAGGTTAAGGTGTTAGAGACATCTTTTGCATACGTATAAGCTTCAAGGTTGTAAACCCTAGTGCTATTCAGAGTACTCGTATTATTATTCTAATAATATTGAAATGTTTTGGTTATATTGTTTTTAACACAGTTTACTGTTTCATTGTTTACTGTTGTATTAATATTCTTCTAAGTGTTGAAGAATAGTTTCCGCATATTCTTTGACATTCACAAAGTTTCAAACTTAGTTGTTTTGGATTTATCCAAGGTAACTAAACCTTACAAGCTCAAGGAATCGGTCTGTGTTTGGGATCAACATTATACGTTCAGTAACTCAAATGAACAAAACACAAGTTCGCTATCTCAAGCGCACTTTTTTGAAAAATTTGGTGACATATTTGTATATTAACCCTATCAACTTCCACAATAATTCAACCAAAGTAAAAAGTAAAATAAATAAATAGCAAAATGGCATTCATGAATTGACCTGAACCGACTAAAATTGAATCAAAAACCGATTTTGTGGAAGACATGAACCTAGAACCGACCCGAAGTGACTCGGTTTGGTTTTGTGTCAGTTCGTTCAGTTCAGTACGATTTATAGGTGTGTTTTATCTCGGTTTTGGCTCGAACTGAACCGAGTCGAGCCGAATCAAAAATCATAAATATATAGAACCGGAAACGTAACTAAATATGATCAGTTCGGTTTCAGTCAAA
This sequence comes from Artemisia tridentata subsp. tridentata, assembly GCA_021014915.2. Lineage (NCBI taxonomy): Eukaryota > Viridiplantae > Streptophyta > Magnoliopsida > Asterales > Asteraceae > Artemisia > Artemisia tridentata. The sequence continues at coordinate 39,340,566 of CP139502.1, forward strand.
CAAGTTCAACTCGATCTTTCAGTCCGCTTCAGTTGTTAGTCTGTTTTGCTCAGCATATCAACATATTCTTCTTCTTGCAACTACTAGTACTTGTTCTACTACTTTCCTTAAAGATACCATATTATCAATTAGGGGTGAGCATGGCGGACCGCGGAACGGACTGAACCGAGAAACCAGACCGAACCAGACTGAACCGAACCTATTTCGGTCCGATGCTATGTCCACACTTTACCTCATGTTCGGTCCTCGATTTGGTTCGGTCCTATCCGGTCTTACGTACAACCAACCATTTTGCCTTCTCAGACCGGACTGATCGAAGAACCGGACCGACCCCACACTTTACCTCATGTTCGGTCCTCGGTCTGGTTCGGTCTTGTCCCGGTCTTACGTACAACCAACCATTTTGCCTTTTCAGACCGGACCGACCCAGATCAGACCGAACACAGTCCCAATCCTCGGTCCGTAGTTTTGGTCTAAATCGGTCTCATTTCAGTCCGGGTTTATCATCTTACCCAATAATTTAACCAAAGTAAAAAGTAAAAAAATAAATAATAAAACCTCATTCATCAGCATATTATTCTTCTTGTATCACTACTCTCTCTCTCTAAAAAAAGAAGCCGCACTTCTTCTTCTGCTGTACATGCGCCTCCACCTCATCATCTTCTCCACTTCACACACACACACACCCAAAAACACACACACACACTTAGGGTTAGGGTTTCATTTCACTTTCTCTCACGCGCGCGCGTGCATCACCCAAATCACACCTAATCACTATCCATCTTCACGGCAACCATCTCCACAACCATCTCCACCATGGCGTTCGTTGATTGATCGGTTTTTTTAATGGCGTTAGGTGATTTAATGGAATCTAGGTTTACACAGTCGTCATCTTCAAACAGTAGTCATGTAGATGTTGTTTATGTTGTGAATGATGATGTTAGGGTTAGGGATAATGATGTTGAAAGTAGTAGTATTTATAGTGTGATTGGGAATGGGATTGGGAATGGGAATGGGGGTGGGAATGGGGGAGGGGGAGCGGTTACGAGTATGGCGTATTTGCCGCAAAATGTGGTGTTGAATGAGCTGAGACATGAGGCGTTTGAGGCGTGTACGCCGTCTGGGCCGGCCGAGAGCGGGATTGTTTCGAAATGGAGGCCCAAAGATAGGGTAAGTTGTAATTATGTATTTATTACGAGGTTTTGGTGATAGATATAAGTTGTGTTCTTTTATGTGTTTACGAGATAAATTGATTGTAATTGGTGAACGTGAGTTAGGTGTTTTGACAGATCGAGATTTAGCAAATTTTTTTATTGGAATGTTACACTAGACAATAATTCCCCGTTGCTGTTGTAATGATGGTAATTAGTTAAGCTAGGTGTTTGATGGGTTATGAGATTATTTGAAATTGGAAAAGCTGGTAAGCTCTCTTTTTTGAGCTAACGAGCTTACCATCTTGAGCTTATGGCTTCTTTAATTCCATAAGCTCAAAATGGTAAGCTTGTAAGCCGAAAAAAGTGGGCTTGTCAGCTTTTCCAATTTCAAATAAGCTCGTAAGTCAGGAAAGTAGGGTAATCCAAACACCCGTGTCTGGATTAGCTTATTTTCCAGACTTACGAGCTTATTTGGAATTGGAAAAGCTGACAAGCCTACTTTTTTTAGTGAACGAGATTACCATCTTGAGCTTATGGAATTAAAGAAGCCATAAGCTCAAGTTGATAAGCTTGTAAGCCGAAAAAGTGGGCTTTAAGCTTTATAAACTCAAATAAGCTCGTAACTTTGGAAAATAAGCAAATCCAAATACCGGTGTTTGGATTAGTTTTTCTAATGGGCTTATTGAAGTTTGGAAAAGTTGACAAGGTTACTTTTTTTTGGCGTATGAGCTTATACAGTTTGAGGTTATAGTTTATTCACGCCCGTAAGCTCAAGGTGATAAGCTCACTAGCTCAAAAAAGTGAACTTATCAGCTTTTTTCAAGTTTTGATAAGTTAATACAAACACCCCTAAGACTGGAATGTTAAACTTAAATGTAGTAGTAGTGTAAAGCTGATTCTTTTGATATGCATAAGGGTTGTGTATACGTGTCTTTAGTTAGTTGTAAACCGTATTAGGAAGTATGTCTCGTATTAGGGCCATTTGAAGTGGCAACAAGCTTTTGAAGTTAGACGCGATTTATAAGGTCCATTGTAGCTGAAAGGTAGATCTTTAGCATAATTGCGTACCCTGCAAGGCTGCAACTATGCACCCACTAGTTATAAGGCAAATGGTGGGTCATCAAAACACATAACCCACAAAACATTAGCATGGTTTGGCCGTTTTTGAAAGTGGACTTTTGGATGAATCGGTAGGAAATGACTTGCTCCAAGAGAAGTTCAATAAGAGAGATTCTTTAAGATTAACATTGAGAAGTTGCGAAGAGGGTTGCTTATTTTTTATAGATAATTTCCCCAGAATTGATTTTTCCTTTTTTTTGAAACGTGATCTTTCTTAATTGGATCATATTGTTAACTGATTGCCTTTTGCTATGGGCGCGTTTTAAAGTGTTAATAGTTTAAACCTAGAATACAGACAAGCAAAATATATGTACAATTTGAGTATATGGAAATTTCTTTTTAAAAGATGAGATTACTTTTTAAAAGAGGTTTGAATGTTGCTAGACTTGCATAAATTTCTGTGTACATGTTTCGACACAAGTTTAATTGACCATTTTACACAGATTTGTTGAAAGTACAATCCTAGAATGTGATATGCAATAACTTACGTATTTATTATGAATGGCCAGTTCAGGGCTTATCAAGGCAAAGTGATAAATGCTTAATTTATTTACTTGTCTGATTAGCTTTATACACTTGTTTTGAACTGCAGATGAAGACAGGATGTGTTGCTCTTGTCTTATGTTTAAATATTAGCGTGGATCCGCCTGATGTTATAAAGATTTCACCTTGTGCCCGAATGGAGTGCTGGATAGGTATGGTTATGATGTTCATGATTCTTTTCTTATCTGTCTATTCATCATTATAATTCTAGTCTTTTATGATGACTTCCTATTGTCATATTTGTTTCTTCCTCAAAGCCTTGATTGGTTTTGCAGCTTTACAATGCTCTCTAGCTAGTTATATCTAAATCATATGCCTGTATGGGTTGCGTCCGACATTTCAAAGTTAGTCACTTTTTTGTAAGTTACAGCTGGAAAGTAATGATCAGGGCCCTTTTGGATATTTTGTAGTCTACTAAAACCTAAAGCTCAGCTAAAGAACAATCTGAACTTATTGTCACTAGTCACAACAGGAAGACGTCATCAGTTTATTGTATTTCACTGTCTCTACGAAGGGAATGGCTAGCAATAAATGCGATGTTGCGACAATACTCATATCTTTCATGTTATATGATTGGCTGTTAGGTGCACAAGTTAACTAGTAGATTAAGTCTTGAAGTTGTCTCAGAGAGCTTTTCTTGGATGCTGCATTTAGGTTTTTAGTTTAGGATGCCGTTGTTTCTGTATATCGCTCGCTCGAATTGCAAACTTAGGTGTCTTGGTACTTTTAGATTTTCGTGTACTGATTCAGTTGTATAATGTACACAAATTAATCACTATGATGCAAGTTCATGGCTACCACGCTACAATTTCGTGATAAGTTTCGGACATTTTAGACATCCTCTAAAACTAGACCACACACTTGCATTAAATCTGTGGGATGGTTACATGCAGAAGCATGTGTCTGATCATGATTTTGCGTTTAGGTGTTGTTTGTAGTAATCCCGGCAGTAGTAATTTTACCTTTTGTCCTTTGGCTTTCTCTTTTGCAGTCAATCCAGTCATAAACCTTAAGTTTGTTTCTGTTATCTCTCTAGTTTTTGGATTTTCAAAATTTGATGTTCAGTTTCTTTTTTCTTTTGCGGTAAAAGATCAAAAATTACCTTTTGCATATCCCAGTTCTTGTATCTCTCTGAGTTCATAATCATTAATTTGTGGATACTGTCCACACTGAATGTTGTTTCCATCACACGCTATCCCATATAACTGCACCGAAGCCTACAATATGGGGATTTGGCATGGGTTAGATGCACGACGCACCCTTTCTTCATAGAGTATTCCCATGATGAAACACAAAATCACTATAGTATAAGTTTTGTAATATTTTGGAAGATATGGCTTTCGGAAGCTTAGCGTGCAGACTAAATAATACATATATAATTTTGAATTAATCTTACTATCTGTCATTTTGAATTTATTTGGTTTCAGATCCATTCTCTATGGCTCCTCAAAAAGCACTTGAAACTATTGGGAAAACATTGAGTTTCCAGTATGAAAGGTGGCAACCAAAGGTAAGATTGTTGCTTGACTACTTTTCTTAAAACTTGCAAAGTTCTATGAGAGGGTCATCTGAAGTTTATTACGATGAACAGGCCAAATACAAGATTCAGCTAGATCCTACTGTGGAAGAAGTGAAGAAACTTTGTACCACATGTCGCAAATATGCCAAATCCGAACGGGTTTTATTTCATTATAATGGCCATGGTGTACCTAAGCCAACCGCCAATGGTGAAATTTGGTTCTTTAACAGGGTAATGCATGTTTTTTTGTCTTGGAGTCTCATCACACCTTTTAAAAAATTTGATAGACTAATTTTGTTTGTTCTTGTCAATTATTGTAGAGTTATACACAGTATATTCCTTTGCCTATCAGCGACCTTGACTCGTGGTTGAAGACTCCATCAATATATGTTTTTGATTGCTCTGCTGCAGGGATGATTGTCAATTCCTTCATAGAGGTATCTTAAATTTTCCGTTTTTAATGTTTATAAATATTGTTTTTTACTTTTAAAATGCATCTAATTACTTAAATCATTGTTAATATGTAGCTCCATGATTGGACTCCATCGTCGAGTTCTTCAGGAACATCATCACCAAGGGACTGTATTTTACTGGCAGCTTGCGAAGCACATGAGACCCTACCCCAGAGTCGTGAGTTTCCGGCTGATGTGTTTACTTCCTGCCTTACAACCCCAATCAAGATTGCATTGAGATGGTAAATGATATAATAATAATAAAGATTGGATGTTGAAAAAATATTTCTTCATAACAGAAGATTCATTTGATTTGATTGCTGATATTTTATGTCATGCAACTCAACAGGTTCTGCACCCGCTCCTTACTACAAGAGTCACTTGATGATTCACTTATAGACAGAATACCTGGTCGTCAAACTGACCGCAAGACACTTCTTGGTGAGCTGAACTGGATATTTACTGCAGTTACAGACACAATTGCCTGGAATGTTCTTCCACATGGTATTGATAACTATACTCTTATTATGCCTCTAGCTATTTATATTGAGGTTTGAAATGAGTGCTTGGTTTTATTCTTTGCAGAATTATTCCAGAGATTATTCAGGCAAGATCTGTTGGTTGCCAGCTTGTTTCGGAACTTTTTACTTGCAGAGAGAATTACGCGCTCTGCAAATTGTACACCTGTATCTTATCCAATGTTGCCTCCAACTCATCAGCACCATATGTGGTAGGCCCATGGACTTATTTATGCTGTTACAATTTTTGACTGTTACAGTCATGTATTGACCACTTATCATTCTTTACGTTGCAGGGATGCATGGGATATGGCCGCTGAAATTTGCCTTTTGCAGCTTCCAACATTGCTTCAGGATCCTAACTTGGAATTCCAGGTAAGAAGTTTGCCAAATTAAATTCGGTTTCTGTAAATAGTTCTCAAAAACTGATTACATAGGAAGCTAGACGGACACGTATAAAATCCCAAAGTGGCAGTGTCGGACACGTGTCGGACACGGACACGCCTCGGACACGCCTCGGACACGTGTCCGACACGCATGTGCCGTGTCCCACGTGCTGTTTGGGCCGGACACGGATTTGGACACGGCTCGGACACGGATTTGAAGAGGGATCGGACACGGATCTGTCTTTTGTGGAAGACTTGGGTGGCGCGTGATGTACACCAAAAGAGAGAGGAGATGATGGAGGTTATTTTTATGGTGGAGGTGAGGTGGTGAGGGCGGCGGTGTGGTGGTGTTTGGGGGTTGCAGGTGGCGGCGGCTCAAAGGAGGAGGAAGAGAGAGTTAGTGAAGAGGAAGAAGAAATGAAATGAGTAATTAGTTTAGGGTTAGGGTTATTATACCCGAAATTTACAAAATGGTCCCCCAACTTTATTTATTTTCATTTCTCTTAAGGAGTTTGGGCAAGGACTAACAGGAAAGTTTTATTATTTTCTATTTTGCTTTGTTATGACTTATGAATTAACACTTTGCAAGTAATGCACTCTTAAATTTGGCTATGAAACATGGTACTTCATATGATTTTAATGTTTTATACATGTTTTTATACATACATAAGTATATATATATATACATATATAATATATAAATTCCCGTGTCCACGCCGTGTCCGTGTCCTATATTTTTTGATTTTGCCGTATCCCCGTGTCCGTGTCCGTGTCGGACACCGTGTCCGTGTCCGTGCAACCTAGTTCTCAAAAACTGATTACATAGTTAATCTAGACAAACATGATGCAAAATCTACAGATATCAGCTTTGTAAGTTTATTGATTAATCTTTGGTTTTGTATTGTTCTTTTTACAGCCAAGTCCTTTTTTTACGGAACAATTGACAGCATTTGAGGTGTGGCTTGATCATGGGTCTGAATTTAAAAAACCGCCTGAGCAGTTACCTATTGTTCTTCAGGTACGTGTTATGTAGCTTCTGTTTTATTTTTGAATTACCGAATGTCTCCCTTGTAAGGTTTCTGTTTAATTTCACTTGTTTCTTGGATTTGTCTAGAGCTAGTCCTGACTATTTTAAACCTTTTCAGGTTTTGCGTAGTCAATGTCATAGGTTTCGTGCCCTTGTGCTTCTAGGAAGGTTTCTTGATATGGGTCCATGGGCTGTTGATTTGGTAGGTTAACTTTAGCTTTAACTGGTAATTTATTGGATTGGGACACACTCCTAATCATATGTTATTGTTGTGAGCTATCTTATAGTAATAACCTTTATTTTCTGATAGGCCTTGTCAGTAGGAATTTTTCCATACGTTCTGAAGTTATTGCAGACAACTACACCCGAGCTTCGGCAAATTCTTGTGTTCATCTGGACAAAGATCCTAGCACTTGATAAGGTATATTTAAAGGACCTTTCATGTACATCGAATGCTAGATGTACTTGTATGTTATGTACATAGTCTCTAGCTATTAAGCTCGATATTTTTCATACATCATGATAGCCTTGACTGAAGCATTCTTTTTATCTGATAGTCGTGCCAAGTGGATTTGGTGAAGGACGGTGGCCACACATATTTCATAAGATTTTTGGATAGTGTGGAAGCGTACCCGGAACAACGTGCTATGGCTGCATTTGTTTTGACTGTCATTGTTGATGGACATAGAAAGGGGCAAGAAGCATGTATTGAAGCTAATCTGATTCATGTCTGCTTAAAGCATCTTCAAGGTGGTTCCGCTCCTAATGACACACAAACTGAGCCACTTTTTCTACAATGGTTATGCCTCTGTCTTGGAAAGCTGTGGGAAGATTTTCCAGAAGCACAAATAATAGGCCTGCAGGAGAAGGCTCCAATTATATTTTCTCTTCTACTATCCGAGCCCCAACCGGAGGTTCATTATTCTTCTTGGATATAACTCTTTACGTATCTGATAATAATATTTTTTATTCAGTGTATTATTTCTTGTCAGTAACTTGGGGACACTTCTTTTCAGGTTAGAGCTTCTGCTGTTTTTGCGCTGGGTACTTTACTTAATGTTGGATTCGACTCATCTAGAGATGTTGGAGACGATGAATATGATGATGATGAAAAAGTTGGGGCTGAGATAAGTATTGTTAAAAGTCTTTTGAATGTTGTATCAGATGGAAGTCCGTTGGTCAGGGCTGAGCTTGCAGTAGGTATGTTCCCATATAACTATAAATGATGCTATCTTTGGAAAGTCATATATTAGGGTTTACTAGTATTATGGTATGATTAAATAGAACAGGGTATTGACCTTCTGAAACTTTTACAGCTACCTTTAGCTATTTGTAGTCATAGATGACCTCTTCTTTGTCCGAAAAGTTAGCCTTGATCCACAAAACACGGTTACAACTTTCAGAAGAAACAACTTTTGGTTGTGGGTTTTTTTTTTTTTTTTTTTTGGTGGTGGTGGTGGGTGTTGGGGTGGGGGGGGGGGGGGGGGGGGGGGGGGAAGGGGGTTTTTTTTTTAAACCGGTCTGCAATATCTGGAGTTTTTTTATAACCTTCTCGCTGGTACAAAGTGATCAAATAAAACTTGTAGACAAGAGATTGTCCATTAGCTGTCTCATACTCTTAAAGTAATATATGGTATACAGATGCTGACTTTTGGCTGGGCAGCCTTTTTGGGTTTTTAAAATGGAATATAATTGGTCTCTTAATCTACATTTGCAGCTCTTGCACGCTTTGCGTTTGGACACAACAGGCATCTGAAAGCTATTGCTGCTGCATATTGGAAACCACAGTCCAACTCTGTGCTAAGTTCTTTACCTTCGTTTAGTGTCCGTACTTCAGTTAGTGGCTATACCACTCCTACCCAGTACTCTCAAATTGGTCCTTTATCAAGGGTAGGGGGTGATAGCCTTTCAGCGCCAAGAGACGGTAGGGTTTCTTCCGGCAGCCTGCTAGCTACTTCTGGGATAATGCATGGTTCACCTCTCTCTGATGATTCATTGCAGCACTCTGATCCTGGATTGCTGAATGACTGCATCACAAATGGGAACGTCAACCATGCAAAACCACGTCACTTGGACAATGCCTTGTATTCACAATGTGTATCAGCCATGTGTACACTAGCAAAAGACCCATCACCACGAATTGCCGGTTTGGGTCGACGAGTTCTTTCTATTATTGGAATTGAACAAGTGGTGACAAAATCTGTGAAGCCTGCTTCTGCTAGTGTACGGCCGGGAGAATCCTCAATCACTGCTAGTAGTCTTGCCGGATTAGCTCGTTCATCATCCTGGTTTGATATGAATGGAGGTAAATTCATTCTGATTTCTCAACATTGAATGCTATATATGATTCAGTTCAAAGATAATTGAGTGGGATGTGATATTAATTGTGTAATTTATTTAATCAGAATCAGATACTAAGCTCTGATAAAAATAAGTTGTTAATAAACAATAGTATATCGTCCTACCCTTAAAATATGAGTTATGTTTCAGCTGGTGTGAAAATGATTATATGACCCCTAAATTATCAGATAACCAAAAGCAGGATCTGTTTATTGAAAGATTAGTAACTCGTTATTTAGAACATCAAGTTGCGGTAATCAGATAAACCATTTTCGAAGGACCCTTTGATACATAAAACGCTGGTTGATTGAGTTATTGAAAGTATCTTTTTGTTCTATACATCTTCAATCTTTTTACGCATATTGCTCTTTCTGTGCTGTGAATAGGTCATGGACCAATGAATACGTTCAGAACTCCTCCTGTTAGTCCTCCAAGACCAAGTTATTTGAATGGATTAGGAGGAATGCGCAGGGTTTGCTCTCTTGAGTTCAGACCAAACTTAATGGAATCCGGCTTAGCTGACCCTCTTTTAAGTTCCCCAGGAGTTCCAGGAGCGTCAGAGCGCCTTGCTTTTCCTCAATCAACCATCTATAATTGGAGCTGCAGTCATTTTTCAAAACCACTTCTTACTGGAACTGATGACGCGGATGAAGTGACAGCTAAAAATAGCGAAAGGGATAAAGTTGCTCTTCAAAATATCACCAAGTGTCAACATTCGTGTGAGTTAACATACACATTTTTACATAACTTCGACTATCTTCACCTGACTCTATTAATAATCGTGTCACTATTTTCAGCTGGTAGCAATCTTCATAATCCAATTGCTCGCTGGGATACAAAGTTTGAGACTGGTGCTAAAACAGCTTTGCTGCAACCATCTTCTCCAATAGTGGTTGCTGCAGATGAGGGTGAATGCATCAGGTATGCTAGCCCTATTTCCCTCTGATTCTGATTTTTGGATTGCACTTTCTTTTTGGAATTCCTTTTGTATAAGAATGACCCTGGTTATGTTATCGGGGAGGGTGGGAACATTCGGTACTGGTCAATCGTACTTCCATTATTTTGGACTTCTTTCTCGGGGATCAAACTAGATGGTGATATCATTATTCTCGTCCAAACTCTCTTCCCGTACCAAAATTATCATGCCTTCGTATTTAATGTTTCTTAGATTGCGGTTTGATGTAACTGAACTAACATGGAATTTGGCAAATTCTTTTGTGTCAATACAGTGTACAATGGTGTTTGGCTTTATAGCTTTTCTTATTGGTACAGAATTTTAAATGCTTGTCTTGAAAGCATCTCTAATATTTTAATACATGCTTATATGTCTTGTATTCATGTCTAACATAATCGAGATGCTTTAAAAGATCATTATGTGATCTAATCATCTTCAATGACGATTCTCTTGTCATAATGAACACTAGAAAACAAAAATCATGGAGTGATCGTAGACAATTCTCCTATCATGATAAATACCCAAAATCTTGAGTTGTGGTAGAGTTAACACACATTTCTGGTTGTTAACAATCAATTCTGGTTGGCTTTCAGAGGGGCATGACCGTAATTTGTAGTATAGCTTTGAATGCGTTTTAACTCTTAACCAGTTGTTTGGAAGTCCATTGATGTTTTAAAAAAAATCATATATTTGAGGTCTAGTTATCAAATCTGTCTATTATCTCGAGAGTTTATGAAGTTTATCTGCTGTTTTAGAGTGGTTTAAGTGATGATACAAAACTTTCATTATGCAATGGATGGCATGTGGGATGTACCATGGAAGTTAATATTCAATGTGTTGGGAAGTTAATATTTTACATCACATGATCACCCTTTAAGTTGGATAACTAGTCATCTTGCAACTTAAATCTAAGCCAACCAGAAATGCACTTCAAATTTTAAATTGTAATATTAAATTTAAATCTAAGCCAACCGGAATTGCACTTCAATTTTAAATTGCAATATTAAATTTAAATCTAAGCCAACCAGAATTGCACCATCTTTGTTTATCAAAGTTACCTTAGATACTTGCAATTTAAATCTCAGTAGATTAAATCAATTTTTTGTTTCAATAATGTTATTTTTGTGAGTTTTCTGACTCTCTCTCCACACACCTTTGATGTAGGGGCTCTTAGAAGGCAAACCCCATAAAAGGAAATCCCTGAATATGGTTTTTAATTACTATGCCTAGTTGTTGGGTATTTGTCAACTAGATCCCATAAGTCGGAAAATAGCAAGGGACCTTAGTCACCGGTTTTCTTTAAAAGAGAAGTTTCAAAATTTGTCAGTAGTCTTTGAACGCGTTTGAAGAGGAAGTACCCACATAAGATGAAATAAATTGTATTAAGAAATGTAGTGGTAATGGAGGCCACCAAGTATTAATTTTTTTTTCTTCATATAAGCCACTCTTGTATAAGAAGTTATAAACATTTCATCTGAATGTTACATCTGTTTACAAAAGATAATTATCCCTCCTAATGGAAAGTCATTATGGCCCTGTGATAATGCATACTAATAATTTGACATAAATACTAGTGAAATGCATAAAGATTATTATGCCGATATATTTTATTTTGGATTACGTATTAGTAAGTAGCCTTTTAAAGAAAATCACATCTTCCCACCCAACCTGTACCCTTACATTGTATGTACCCTTCCGAGCATGGACAAATGCCTAAAATATTTTTATTGGATTCGGTAGTATTCTTATAATGTGGATGGTTTATGTGTGCCTCTTTTTTGGTGCACATAGTCACCAACCAATTCCTTTGAAGGGGTGGGTCAAAGGCAGACAGAGAATCACTAAGCTATAAGTTGTATATAGATGGAGAATGTTTAAAACATTGAAGGTAAAAAGTATCGAGAACTTATTTTTAGGGATGTTTAGTTGTTTAGTATTCTGTGTTTCACTTTTTGGGTTGGTTGAGACCATGATTGATATTGACATGTTGTATTTGGTTTCTGGATTGGTACGGGTTACACTTGCTAGTCTTAGAACCGATAGTCCAAACAAACCGATCAGTAAACTCATTTGTGAAATTGCTGCTATTTTACATGTTCCCATATCCACTCATGAGTCTTTATTTTACTCTACTATTCACAAACACTCCAAAACCACTCACCCTGCGATAATACCCCACAACAAAAGAATTCCCTCACGAATGTACCCTAAAAGTGTAAGTCTCACTCATTCATTAGTCATAGATATAATAACATGATATCTTGTCAAGCTAAAATGTAGAATGAACTTTTTGTTGGTGATCGTTTTGCTCGTATAAAACTTGAGCATGGGTTATTTTCATAAATTCTAAAAGAAGAAAAAGAAACCAAATTATAAAGAACCGTTGCAACCAAATTGTATCGCTGGTTTGCTTTTGTTCTTGAGGTAATTTGGATTGTTGGTTAGGAACCAAATACTGGCAAGTTTCACCTTATTGGATAGGGGTATATCGAACTATCCAAAGAAAACTCTACCTTTTTGCAGTTGGTTTCTTTATTCCAATATATCTCTTCATTTGAGTTTCTAAGACTCTTTGATGAAATTAGGAATTTAATTAGGATTTTTTTTTTTTTTTTTTTTTTTTTTTTAATACAAGTTGGAGGGGAACCTTATAAATGGAATAAAATCCATTTTGACTAAACCCGCAAGGGTGGCCCAGTGGTAGGATAATCCGTTAATAAAGCGCTCTAAGTAGAATCTAGAGAGTTACTCCGGGTTCGAGCCTTGCCGGCTTCAACTATTTTTTAAATAAAAGTGATGAATATTTACCTTGGATATGGTTTTGCATGATACCTGTACTCCCATAAATGGAAGAAAATCCATTTTGACTAAACCCGCAAGGGTGGCCCAGTGGTAGGATAATACGTTAATAAAGCGCTCTAAGTAGAATCTAGAGAGTTACTCCGGGTTCGAGCCTTGCCGGCTTCAACTATTTTTTAAATAAAAGTGATGAATATTTACCTTGGATACGGTTTTGCATGATACCTGTGCTCCCACGGGTGACTTAGCTGATCATAGACTGTTTGGTCAAGTGTTACCCAAGCTTTATACCCATCCCTTTCCTTTTATTCTGATTTATTACCATTTTACTTTCTATTTTTATTGTAGTTATAGTTCCTATATAGTTAGCAATAGATTCTTTGGTTTTTTCACCAATGGTAATTCACTACGCAATACCCACGAGTAGGATATAGTTTCAGGAATTCTAGGTTATCCTTTAGCATTCCAGTCACTTGATGAGCTGATTATGGCATATGTGTAGATGCATTTGGTCTTTATTTTTCCATGTCTTAAATTTACGAGTTGCCAAAGCATTAATTTCAATAGCAAGAAATTTAGTAACTTGATCAATTTATTATACTTATTTTGTCCAAGGAATTATAACTTATTAAAATTGTAATGCGATCTAACAATCAGTCTCCATTCTTCTTAAAAATGGATACCACATAGATATCCTGATGTTGCGTGGATGTCGTCTTTTTAACATTTAGCTACTTTACATTTTCAAGTAGATCTCAAGATCTCATACTTTCTCAAAGTCACCTATGGAAATGAGAAAGTTACTTTCTGCGCTTATTTGACTAGTTTTGATTGTGTTTTATCTTCATTCCGATGTAGTTTCTGTTGCATTTTGTCTATTGTTGATGTGAATTATAGAATTTCGTATAATTATTTGCCATAATTAAATCTTAAACTTCATTTGCTCAATCTTCGATTCTTATTCACTGATCTTTCTGTCGTTTTAGAATTTGGAATTACGAGGAAGCAACCTTGCTCAACAGTTTCAACAATCATGAATATCCCGATAAAGGTATATCAAAACTCTGCTTGGTGAATGAGCTTGATGATAGCTTGCTGCTTGTTGCCTCAAGTAAGTTTACCATCTCTGTATTCTTTCTTACTGGTAATTAATATGTTTTTTAAAATGAAGTGTTTTATAGTTGTATTTATTTGCATCCCGTGTGCTTGCTTAATGCAGGTGATGGAAATGTTCGTATATGGAAAGATTACACCATAAGGGGCAAACAGAAACTCGTAACTGCATTCTCTTCTATTCATGGTCATAGACCTGGCGTCAGGAGTGTGAGTGCTGTAGTTGATTGGCAGCAGACTTCTGGCTATATGGTATGACCTCTTTAATCAGTTTGTTCAAATAATAGATCTTTTCTATATTCCTATAATATACTCCCTCCGTAGCGGCCTCCTTAATTATTTATTTATTTTTATTTTGTGTGTGTACAATTGTTCTGGAATGGAGGGAGTAGCTTCACTAGTCATATTTTTAGGATTTTAAAAATGATCAAAAGATGTTGTCGTGTCTTCAACCTATCTTGTTTTCTCTCACACAAAAATGATCCGTTTTAGTGGGTCAAAAAGTGGCTGGTTAGTGAATGTATGTGTTGTCCTTGCAGTATTCTTCTGGTGAAATCTCATCGACAATGGTATGGGACCTGGATAAAGAGCAACTTCTAAGTTCTATTCCCTTGGCATCAGAGTGCAGCATTTCAGCATTGGTAGGTTGAGTTTTGTCTTATAATATATTCTTTATTGGTTAACAAATTTATAGTTTTTTCAAATTCTTTAAGTATATAATATCACTCGAGATAGTAACCAGTTCGCTGATATCATGGCTAATTGCTTGTTCGCTGATTACAGGCTGCTTCTCAAGTTCATGGGGGTCAATATGCAGCTGGCTTTGTGGACGGTTCTGTCAGATTATATGACATCCGAACACCTGACGGGTAAGCATTTCGTGCATCCTTTACGTACTCCATAATAAACTTCACATTTATATATGTTTTGATGTATGTGGCTCATTTCAATATATGTTATGATTAATTTCAACAGTTGCTATTTGTTAATATCTGTATGCTACTTTTGCTTGATCTAGGCTTGTTTGTGTTTCCCGACCGCACCGGAGAGTAGAAAAAGTTGGTGGCATAGAACGAGTTGTGGGAATCGGCTTTCAACCCGGTCTTGAGCCTGGAAAGGTAAACTATAACAACTTCTACTAGTTTTCTAAGAGTAAATTACATTAATGATCCCTGTGGTTTGCTCAAGATCCCGGAGATCAGTCACTCATTACTAATGACGGATATAACCAAATCTGAAAGCAGATAGTGTCTCTAGGGACCATATTTGTAAATAGTATTGACGAAGGACCAGTTTTGTAATTTTTGAGCAAATCAAACGGAGCATTCATGTACTTTACTATATTTGTAATTACTTTATACAACAAATTATTGTGTATGTTTAACTATTGGATTCATCTTTTGCTGCTGTGTTGTGATGCAGATTGTAAGTGCATCTCAGGCAGGAGACATTCAGTTCCTCGATATCAGAAATCAAAGTGATGCCTACCTAACCATTGACGCTCACCGGGGCTCATTAACAGCTTTAGCCATTCACAGACACGCACCTCTTATAGCAAGTGGCTCAGCCAAACAACTAA